>CM075818.1:20414391-20537391 GCA_037975025.1 Excoecaria agallocha
GTTACCGGGGACACATTGGCGTTTGTTTGTTTACTTTGATTTTAAAGTAATTTTTGTTTGTTTTCTTCTCTTTTCCATCTCTTTTCTTATTTTCTTTTTGGTTGATTAGTGGTTTATGGTAAGAGACAACCCCATCTTGCCATTAGACCCTGAAATTGAGAGGACATTCCATAGGAATAGAAGAGGCAATATGGACGGACCCAGAAATTGAACAACCTATGAATGGTCCACCGCCTAGGATAGAAGAGCAACACATACCCCATCAAGCTCCCGGAAATGGGTATCGACCTAGAACCATAAGGGATTATGCTATTCCTAGGTGGAATGAAGAGCATAGAACTATTAGAATCCCTCACCACCAACCCTTTGAGATTAAAACCTGCTACCATCACTATGGTACAAAGAAAACCAATTTTCGGGTTCGGATATAGAGGATCCTGCACAACATTTGGATATGTTTTTTAGAAGTGAGTGACATTGTGTAAATTCCTAATGTATCGACTGATGCAATTAGGTTGAAACTCTTCCCATTCACCCTAATAGGAAAAGCTAGAGATTGGCTTCAAATGCTACCAAATCAATCTATTCATTCTTGGCAACAAATGCAAGAGAAATTTCTTTGCAAGTTTTTCCCCACCTACTAAGACCGCCCTCATTAGGAAACAAATTAGTGATTTTCAGCAGTTTTATGAGGAACAGTCCATGAAGCTTGGGAAAGGTTTATAAGACTCTTGAAAAGTTGTCCTCATCATGAAGTTCCTATTTTTCAACTGATGCATATTTTTTATGCAGGTACTCATCCATCAACAAGATCTTTGCTAGATGCAGCCTCCAATGGAAGTTTCATGAATCAAATTCCCGAGGACGCATTTCTACTCCTTGATGAAATGGCCACCAATGATGCTCAATGGGCAAGCTCAAGAGCAACTCAAAAGAAACAGGGAGTTCATAATGTTGATGAAATTGCAATGTTAAAAGCTCAATTGGAATTAATGGAAAAAAGACATTTATTAAAAGAAATTAATGAGCTCAAATCTAAAAATGTCTCTATGTTGTCTAATGAAGTTGATTCTTATGCAGGAATTTCGGGACATATGGGAATGAAGAATGCTGAGAATATGATGGAAGAAGTCAATGCCTTGAATCCATATAGCAATACTTATAATGCGGGATGGAGAAGCCATCCAAATTTTTCATGGAGGGAAGGTAATCAAGGATCTTCTTCTAACCCCAATCCTAGACCCCAATTCAACCACAATCAAGCTTCCAATAATCAACATCCATACCAAAACGAAGCTCCACCTCCTTATCCAAATCAATATCCTTCACAAGCATACCACCAACCACCCGGTTTTCAAAAAACTCAACCTCCCCCTCCACAAGAAAAGAAATCTAATATTGAGGAAATGATTGAAAATTTTATGGCTTTCCAAAACTCTATTTTAGCTAGTCAAGATGCTAGATGGAAGTCACAAGATATTTGGATGAGAAACCAAGAGGCATCCATTAGGAACCTAGAAAACCAAATGGGGCAACTTGCTAGTTCTTTATCCAACAGGGCTCAAGGGACATTTCCATCTAATGTAGACCGAAACCCAAAGGAGGAAGCCAAAGCAATCACTTTAAGGAGTGGGAAAGAGTTAGAAAAGACTGAACTTGGTAAGAAATCTTCTGAAAAGGTGGAATCGACAACGGAGGTAAGTATTCCTAACTCTGAAAATAATCAAAGAGCACCTCCTACGATTGAGAAGGGTAAAGGTAAAGAAAAACTTGTATCCACTGTTCTTGATGAATCTCAATTGCCATTTTCGGTTCTAGCTAGGAAAGAGAAACAAAATGAACAATTAAGTAGATTTTTAGACATGTTTAAAAAGCTACATATAAACTTACCATTTGCTGAGGCTTTATTACACATGCCTAAATATGCTAAATTTATGAAAGAATTGTGCTCTAATAAGAAAAAGCTAGAAGGTATAGGAACGGTTCAATTGTTCGGTAATTGTAGTGCTATATTAACCAACAAAATTCCTAAAAAATTGAAAGATCCAGGTAGTTTTATATTGCCTTGTGAACTAGGGGGAAATTTTGTTGGCAATGCTTTATGTGATTTGGGTGCTAGTATTAATCTAATGCCTTATTCAATTTGCAGGAAATTGAATCTAGGTGATTTGAAGGAAACCCGAATGACGCTTCAATTGGCGGATAGATCGGTGAAAAGGCCAAAGGGAATCATTGAAGACTTGTTGGTTAAAGTAGGGAATTTTATATTTCCAGTAGATTTTGTGGTGATGGACATGGAAGAGGATAGAAAAGTGCCTTTAATTGTGGGGAGGCCATTCTTGAACACAGCAAGAGCTTTAATTGATGTCCATGGACAAACAGTTACTTTAAGATTTAATGAGGAGGAAATGATTTTTAATGTTAATAAAATTTTAAAACATCCCTCATATGATTTTGAAGAATCTATTTAATTTAGTGATGAGGTTCAAGAATGTGCCAACACAAAGCAAGAGGAAATCATTCTCAAAGACAAGCTTCAAAGTTGCTTAATGCATCCAAAAAGAATGGACGAGTTGGACACGAAGGAGAAAAAATTGATACAAATTTTGGAACAAGAGCACAATGAGGATAAGGAAAAGGAGGATAAACCATCCCCTCCTAAGGGAGATCCTGAACTTAAAATACTTCCATCTCATTTGAAATATGTGTTTTTAAGTGATAATGCTAATCCGGTCATTATTTCATCTTTGTTAACAGATTTGGAAGAAGAAATGCTTATTAAAGTGCTAAAAAAGCATAAAGGAGCAATTGGTTGGGCAACATCCGACTTAAAAGGGATTAGCCCAAGCTATTGTACACATCGTATTCCCATGGAGGATAACTTTAAACCGGTGGTGCAACCTCAAAGAAGACTCAACCCAACTATGCAAGAGGTAGTGAAAAAGGAGGTATTGAAACTACTTGATGCAGGTATTATCTATCCTATCTCTGACAGTAATTGGATAAGTCCTGTTCAATGTGTGCCTAAAAAGTGGGGAATGACTGTAGTGATAAATGAAAATATTGAATTAATTCCTACACGCACAGTTACAGGTTGGAGAGTATGCATTGATTATAGGAGATTAAATGATGCCACTCGAAAGGATCATTTTCCATTGCCTTTTATTGATCAAATGTTAGAGCGATTAGCAGGAAATAAATTTTATTGTTTCTTAGATGGATATTCGGGGTACATGCAAATACCTATAGCCACGGAAGATCAAGAAAAAACCACGTTCACATATCCATATGGAACATTTGCATATAGGAGAATGCCTTTTGGTCTTTGTAATGCACCTGCCACATTTCAACGATGCATGATGGCTATATTTCATGATTTCATTGAAAAATTTATGGAAGTTTTTATGGATGATTTCACTGTTTATGGTCATGATTTTGTATCTTGTTTGCATAATCTAGCATTGGTTTTAAAGAGGTGTCAAGAAACTAACCTTGTGCTAAATTGGGAAAAATGTCATTTCATGGTTAGAGAAGGCATTGTTTTAGGGCATAAAATTTTTGAAAAAGGCATTAAGGTTGATAAAGCAAAAATTGATGTAATAGAAAGACTACCTCCACCAACTAGCGTAAAAGGCATTAGGAGTTTTCTTGGTCTTGCTGGGTTTTACTGTCGATTTATCAAAGATTTCTCTAAAATTGCCAAGCCACTCTCTAATTTATTGCTTAAAGATGCTGCATTTAACTTTGATACTAAGTGTTTGCAGGCTTTCAACCTATTGAAGCAAAAATTAGTTAGTGCACCAATCATTGCCTCACCCGATTGGAGCTTACCGTTTGAAATCATGTGTGATGCAAGTGATTACGCCGTTGGAGCATTTTAGGACAGCGAAAGGAGAAGATTTTCTACACCATTTATTATACGAGCCACACACTCACTGGAGCCCAAGTAAATTACACTACTACGGAAAAGGAACTCTTGGCAATAGTCTTTTCATTTGAGAAATTCCGATCTTACCTTTTAGGATCTAAAATTACGGTTTGGTCGGATCACGCTGCATTGAGACACCTTTTTGCCAAGAAGGATTCCAAACCAAGACTTATCCGATGGGTGTTACTACTTCAAGAGTTTGATGTTGAAATAAAAGATAAGAAAGGAGCAGAAAATTTTGTAGCTGACCATCTCTCTAGATTGGATCATGCTAGTATCGAAAAGGGAGAAATTTCTGACTTATTTCCTTATGAACACATTTGTGCTTGTTTTACTTATGAACATTCAGTTCCATGGTACGCTAATATAGCCAATTTTCTTGCAGGTGGCTATCTCCCTAAGAAATTTACTTGGCAACAGAAGAAAAAACTCATAGCAGATGCCAAGCATTACCTTTGGGATGATCCATACCTAGTCAAGATATGTCCGGATCAAGTATTGAGAAGGTGTGTGCCGGAATCAGAACAAAGAGCTATCATGCACCAATGCCATGGGGGTGAAATTGGAGGTCATCATGGACCAAATAGAACAGTTCAAAAGATACTCCAATCAGGTTTTTTCTGGCCTACTTTATTTGAGGATGTAAAGTCTTTCATAGCCACTTGTGATAAATGTCAAAGAATAGGAAACATATCCAAGAGAGATGAGATGCCTATGAACAATGTGCTAGAAGTAGAAATATTTGATGTTTGGGGCATTGATTTTATGGGTCCTTTTTCGAATTCATTTGGGTATGAGTATATCTTGGTAGCAGTGGATTATGTAAGTAAATGGGTAGAGGCAATAGCTACTAGGACATGTGATGTAAAAATTGTGCTGGAATTTATTAGAAAGAATATCTTCACTAGATTCGGTGCACCTAGAGCTATTATAAGTGATGGGGGCAAACATTTTGTCAACCATCAATTCAAGACCTTACTCAAGAAATTTGGTGTCAAGCATAAAATCACAACCCCATACCACCCTCAAGCCAATGGCCAAGTGGAAGTATCTAATAGGGAGTTAAAGTCAATCTTAGAAAAAACAGTAAATAACTCTAGAAAAGATTGGTCTCTTAGGTTAGATGAGGCCTTATGGGCTTATCGAACCACATTTAAAACTCCTATAGGTATGTCTCCATTTAGGATTGTTTTTGAAAAAGCATGTCACCTTCCGGTCGAATTAGAACATAAAGCATATTGGGCTACTAAATTTCTTAACTTTGATTTGAGAAATGCAGGAGAAAAAAGAAAATTACAGCTCAATGAACTTGATGAAATTCGACAATGGTCATACACAAATGCTACACTTTACAAAGAAAAGACCAAACAATGGCATTACAAGCATCTAAGGGTAAAATATTTTGTCCCGGGAATGTTAGTGCTCCTTTATAATAGTCGTCTTCGTTTGTTTCCAGGAAAGCTAAAATCAAAGTGGCTTGGACCATATCAAGTGCTGACAACCAACAATCTTGGTGTAGTGACGATCAAAAGCTTAAAAGATGGACGTGAATTTACAGTCAATGGACACCGACTTAAACCATACCAAATCGGACAACAAGAGGTTGCTGAAGCAACCATGGTTCTTAAAGATACTTAAAAATCGATTTGGAGAGTCTAGCTGGGGACTCCAAAAACTCAGAACTACACCTTTCTATCTCATTTATCTTTTCAGTCAAATTTGTGTTTTTGCATGATTGTGTGTTTTGATTTATGCATGTTTGTGATTTAGTGTTTTGATTCATGAAAAGAGTAAGTAAATCAAGGTTTTAAAATGGAGATATGTGCATTTAAAAGTCAAGTGAATGGGTATGTATCGAAGAAGATAGGCAGAAAGCAGTACAGACATGTGACCACGTGTGGCTTTCCCTTTGCCATCACGTGGCCAGGGTTGTAAAAGGAAGAAAACAATTTTTAAACACGTGACCACGTGTGTTCTTTTACAAGAAATCACGTGGCCACGCCTAGAAGTTCTAGAATCATTACTTTCATTCACGTGACCACGTGGAGTTTTTGTACAAAACCACACGTGGCCACGCCTTGTAAAAGAGCAATCCCACACGCGACCACGTGTGGTTCTTTTTTGGAACTTCACGTGGCCACGCCTCAACTTGCTGCCTATATACATTTCACGATTTCATATTTTTGCTTCACTTCTCATTCTTTCTTCACTCTAACCCGTGTCCACGCTTCATCAACCCTAATCTCCACCCGTGCCCACGGATTTTCACTCTCTACCAACACTCCTCATCTCCATTAGCTTCCACCTTCAATTTCTTCTCTCTTCCATCATTCATCACTTGGTTTTTCTATAATTTCATTATCATTCTAGGGTTTTTGCACCTCTCACACACCATCTCCACTTTGCACTGCATTTTTTTTGGGTGAATTTCTCACTTCCAAGTAAGTATTTACTTCCTTTACTCCATTATTATTTGTTTGGCATCAATGGTTGTGTTTTGTGCATATTTATTCAATAAAAGTTTAGATTTTCGGATAATTTGCACTTCACATATTGTGTGCATGTTTACTGTTTTTGCTTATTTGGATGATTATGATTGTTGATTACATGTAATAGATGGTTAATACATAATGGGATAATAAACACTCTTGGTTATGCTTTTGAAATTCATGCTCAAACTTGTGCTCACAACATGTTCGATAAAATGCTTCAATGAGTTTTTCTTTAAGAAATTTTTTAACTTTCACGCTTTGGATGGCATGTTTATAAGTTGCATTGATACATAATGAATTCATTCACTTTTCGTAAGAGTTGTTCATGATCTTATTCACACATGATATGCATTATATTACATCCTCTTTGTGCTTAGCTTTTGCATACATTTTCTGCCTATTATGACATATGTTATTATCTTATCATTTCATCCACTTATGTTTCATTGCACTCACTACATGTTCATGCACTCATACTTTAGTGTGTTTTGGGTTATGAGTTAATACTTACATTGTGTTTTCTTTGATTGTAGTGGCACCTCGAAGGACTAAACACCCTGATGTCGCTAGTTCCTCTGGGGTACAAATTAATCACATGTAGACCGGGCAAAGGTTAACAAATTTGATTATTTCAGCAAGTGCAAATATGTGCAGCCCGCCTACTTAAGTCATTTGTTTCTCAATATCCCAGCTGGAAATTTGTGGGATTATGAGATCGAACCGTTGCTTCAAAACATTGGCTGGGGGGAATTCATAAAAAAGAAACCAAAGGTGTACCCAGAGTTGGCTAGAGATCTTTTGTATTCTTTTGAATGTTATTTCAGAAGAGATGATTCGGAGGGCACAGTTGGTTTTAAGCTAGGTAAGAAAGGATACTCTTTGACCTTTACTCAATTTTCTGAAATCTTAGGCTTTGTGCCAACTGCTCCCTGGGAATTGGAAAATGCTTCACCTGCGGAGAATTGGGAGAGAATTAAAGATCTTGAATTAAATGAGCCTTGGGTAGGAGGTCAATGCAAGTACATGCTCTACGAACTCATGCTTTGAGAATAATTCATAGGTTTTTAGCAAAAACTATGTATAACAACTTAAAGAATGCCAGTACTATTAGTGTCTCTCAAGCAATGGTTTTAAGATGTATGATGGATGGCGTTGCAATTAATGGAGCCGAAATTATAGCTAGTCGAATTAAGGATTTACAGAGAATGCCGGGTAACATTGATAATATTTCTATTGGATGGATAGCTACAGTTTTGGCAGGTGCAGTTAAACATCCAATTTATATCGAGCCACTTCCAGGAGATTTGCCTTGCATTGATAATAGAATGTTGAAAAGGATGAAGATTCTGATACCTAGGCCCCGAGGACATTGGGCAACACGAGAAGAGTATTTAAGAGAGAATAATATTCGATTTGAGGAGCAACAAGAGGAGCAGGAAGAGGAGCAGGAAGAGGAGCAGCAAGAGGAACCAAATGAGGAACATATTGCTACAGCGGTACCTTCCCCAATTAATGAGCCTGCAACACCAGAATGGGAAGCACCATTTAATCAACTAAGTGGACGGATGGATGCGCAACAAATGCGACTTGATCAAATGCAAGGGCGTTTAGATATACTTCGCGATACGGTCATGGAAGGAAATCGAAGGGTTGAGCATTTTATTCATCATTTTTGGCAGCGGTTTCCTCCACCACCACCGCCACCATAGATCATTTGCTGTGGGCAGCAATGTTTTGAGGAGGGGGTAACCTCCTTTAAGGAAGTTTTTCTTCAACTTTATTTTTCTTTTTCATGAATCAAAATTCTGTTATTTTGTTAATTTTGTTATTTTGTTTTGTTTTGTTTTCTCTTATTGTGTTTATGTTTTGTTTGAGTTTGTAAAACGTATTAAAGACTTATGTAGTTAACTCTTTTCATTTAATTTGCATGAAAACTTAGTTTGCCCTAGTTAACTTCAAAATTTGAACACTTTGAACTTGGATATGGAGTATGCATGTTTTGGACCTTTGCTTAGCAAGAGAACATTTATGTTGTTTAATATGTCTTTGGATGGAATAATCTTCAACTTGATAAATATTTATTAGTTTCTAAATTTTTAAAAGCACTTAGACCAGTTTTTGACTTAGAAAAACTCAATACAATGAAGTAGTGAAGTAAGAAAATTTAGAACACTAGAACCTTCCTCATCACCCTTCAAAGTATATGAATAACTCAAGCATCTTAGAAAATGATCTAGGCAACAATTTTCTTGATAAACTCTTTTAAAAGACTTATGTCCTACCTTGATAAATCTATCTTTTGTTAAACCATTTTGAGCCTATAAGGGTATGCTTAAGGCGTACCATTAATATTTTCTTGTTACACTTAATATTTTAACCATATAACCTAAAAAGCTTTTATCTCACCCTATGGAATTAGCCACTTTAGGATTAAATGGATTGGGTGTAGTAAGAAAGTTTTAAAGTTATTGATGAAGTCAAATAAAAATAGACCTTGTATTACCTTGATGTTAACTTGTGAATGTTAGTTCAATAAAAAGAAAAAAGAAGAGAGAAAGAAAATAAAAGAAAGAGAAAAAAATGATTGAAAAATAAAAAGAAGAAAAAGAAAGAAAAAGAGAATTAGCAAATATGAAAAAAGATAAGTGTGGGGTAGTACAAGGAAAAATAAAAAATAATGACTTCTTGGTGAAGGAGCATAAAGAAAAGTTTGGAATCAAGGCAAGGATGAGCTGAATTTGTATTGTTTAAAGTTATTGGGGTGTTTGTAATCTATTTTGGTCTTAGAGTGGCTATATTCATTTTGATTATCTTTTATCCATTCTTTGATAAACATACCCTTAGCCCCATTACAACCTTTGTAAGACCTTTGTGATTTTAAGTTTGATTTGAGTTGTTTAGCGGAGATGACCTAAGGGTTCCGGTACTAAAGGAGAGGCCTATTGTGTTTCTAGAGTTTCAAGCACGAAACCGATTGTATGCTTATGCATTCATATATTCTATACTTCATTATTTAGTTGTGTTGATATTTTGGTTTTCAAAATTGCTTAAAATGATTTGGTCTTGCACACACTCAAGGAAACTAGTTTATATTCTCTTGTTGAAGTTAATCTATTTAGAGTTTATATTGAGTGCTTTTGTTAAAATGCTAAGTTTGGTTTTGAAATTGCAAGGCTTTGTTCAAGTTTGATGGTTTTGAAGGAGGGTTTGTTCTAATTTGCTTGAGGGCAAGCAAGATTTAAGTGTGGGGTATTTGATAAGTGTGAAATATATATAGTTTTTAATATGTTTTTAGTTATATTATTTAGTTGTTTTGGTTTTATTTAGGTTGATTTAGAGTTAATTTGTTAATATTTATGATTTTAAGGTTAATTCTGTGTTTTGTTTGATTTTCAGGTTTATTTTGACATAAAAGGGCTTAAAGTGTAAAAAGGGCAAAGTTTAGGGCCAAAAGTGCAAATTTGAAGAATTGATGTAAGAAAAGTTGGCGTCCAGTCCAGAGCCCTGAAACGTGACCACGTGAATTCTTGAAGAGATTCACACGTGGCCACGTGAAGAACAAGCTTGAGAAGCCGTGGCCATGTGAAGTGAAAGAAGGAATTAAAGAGTAAATACATATGGCCACGTGAAAGGGAGAATTGAAGAAGACATATGAAGCACGTGACCACGTGTGTTCTTACACAAGAAATCACGTGGCCACGTGTGGAAGAAGACTTACATGAGGCGTGGCCACGTGAAGAATAAGGAAGAGTGAGGCGTGGCCACGTGATTTGATTCTCCAATTGCGCGAAGGATTTACGAACTTCCTATTTTGAGCAGAAATTACTTCCTATTTGGTTTTCAGAGTTTGAGAAGGAATCCATGTCTTCTTTTGCCTATAAATAGGAGTCCAAAACATAGAAGAAGGGGAGAATCATCATTCATCATCATCAAGCCTTAGAATTAGTTTTAAGCTTGTTTTGTTTTTGTTGTTTTTACAATTTTTCCAAAACGTTGTTTTTAGTTTTTAAGAAGGAATCCATGTCTTTTTTTGCCTATAAATAGGAGTCCAAAACACAGAAGAAGGGGAGAATCATCATTCATCATCATCAAGCCTTAGAATTAGTTTTAAGCTTGTTTTGTTTTTGTTGTTTTTACAATTTTTCCAAAACGTTGTTTTTAGTTTTTAAGAATGTCTTGTGAGTAGTTTTCTTTACTTTTGCTAAAGGATACTTGAATCCTTGACTTGTATTGACATGACTTGAGTTTGTTCTTAAAATTTAATACAAGTTGATTATTTCTTGGTTCTTAAAATAGTCTTGTCTTTTCTCAATATTAAATTGATTATTAACTTGACTAAGAATTGGTTAATTAATTGGTTTAAGTTGATTAATGATTTGCATGCTCTTAGGTTGATTTAGTTGGATTAATACATGGTTATAATATGAATAAGCTATAATTTTGTGTTAATTTGAGTAAGTTAAGATTAAGAAAAGTGTAACCAAGAATAGGTGGAAGTTAATTCTCTTGAGAAAGGTTTTAATAGACATCTAGGAAAATTGATTCAGTTCTTTATGCTAAGTTTTGAATTGTTCTGAATAAGGGAATTTAATACTTGGAATAATAATCTTGAACAAATTTATTTGGGTTTAATAAACTGAATTTTCCATGATCACTTGTATGTTTTTGTTTAATTAAGTCATAGCAATACTTGTTAAGGTGGATAGTCCTTTAGTGAAAGTTGTTTTTTATCATTGATTTTTAACTCATTCAATCTACTTGTTTTCAAATAGATCTCTTATTTACTTTAGTTTTTGCAATCGTTTTAACTTAGTTTCCAAATCATCACAATTTTGGGATTTCTCTTCTCTCTTTACACACAAAATTGGTTTTGAAATTGAAATAGCACATGCAAGCACAAGTTTTCCTTGGGTTCGATAGTTTGGGTCATAATTTTATTTCCCTATATTACTAAGCCGATCTAGTACACTTGCTAGACACCGGTCATATGTTACAGCATGTGTTACATGAAGATTTGCTAAAATTATTGACTGTAATTAAGCTATAAAATGAGCTAGGGATCTTAATTTAAAGCTTTGGTAATTTTGATAGTTCCATATGAGATATATGTATAAAAGTGTATTTGAAAAATATCACTAAGTTGGCCTCTAAATTAATCCCTACATTGATGGAATATTAGATGCATCTTTGATACTAATATTAAATAGCTTGGGTAAAATCTTAATAAATAATTGTACAATGCACAGATTGACATGAGGTAAATTCCTACTTAAAATAGACTTAAAAACATAAAATTTATATGAAGAAAACAAAGTCAAATAATGCCCACAACATTGCCTATTTTCACTTGAAAATCGGAAATTCTATGTTGCCTACTATGATGAACAGTCTTTAGTAATTTCAACATATCTCGAGTTCTAGAAATGATATTGAAAATATTTTTGACGTTCTAGAAACTAGGAATGTATATCTACAACTTTGTAGAAGAAACTTTTGCTAAAAAGGCCGTTTAGTGTGTCAAAAACGATGTACAAAATAAAATCATTAAGTACTTTGCAGGATTTTGGGATCAGGGTGAAAAACTCGTATGGCCAAGTATACTATCGCGAGCGTGACACTTGTCGCGAGCGCGACAACATGATTTTGGCCCATAACTATGTTTTTTATCCTCCTTTATCAGTATATTAGGCTACCCCCATGTGTTGCACATATGACTGAACAAAATAGACCTTAAATGCAAGTATACGAGTCATATACTTGTGTGTATATAAATTTGTATCATTTACATTGAAAATTTACCTATGAATGTATACCTATGCTATAAAATAGGGACTATAATAGTATGACCTTGGCATGTGTGTATGCCCATCTGGAAACATGTTGATATGTTGTATAGCATATGACTTGAATGATGATAAAGGTTTATATATATGTTGGAAACATGCTCATAAGAATAAATCAACTATATGCAAATGTACCCACAGGTATGTACATTTATGATTATGTATATGATATGATGATTATATGTAATGCCTATATGTTATGATGTAAATTGTACATTCATATAGATTTGAATAAGCCAGATGTATAACTTGGCATGTGAAATGTGCATATACCTGATTATGCACCAGAGAATTCATAGTTATATAAGACTATGTATATGTGCACAACATTATACTATGAACACAGTATTAATACGTGAATTGAACACGAATATAGTTCTGCCTACGATAGAGTTTTAGATGTGGATAGATAGGCGCCTATAGGGAAATTGCAGCTGCCATAGTTTGGCCCGATTGGGTCCATAGTATATATGATCCCGTTTGGATCATGATCAGCCCTGTTTGGGTTGATAGTGATGGAATATGACATGGTATGATAATCATGATAGCACAGCGGAAAAACAAAAATTTTATCATGCATACCATACATATCCAAAACTAGGAACGAAAACATGCAATTTTAGGGTTTTGAAACATACAATAGATGATGCCTTTTTATTCTTTGATTTTGTGATGTCCAGCAACCAAGATGCCTTTATCCACCTTAGTTCTCGATCACCAATGCCAAGGAACAGCCTTTTGCGCCACTCCCCCTATTCTCACACACACACTTGCACTGACGGCTTAAAATCGAGATTGCTAGCTCTCTTTTTTGGTATTGTGTAATGGTTATAGTTTGAAGCTACAAAAATTGATTTTGTACTTCTTTAGATTGCTATTACTGCTCAATAACACAAGAGAATGAGGAACAATCCTTTCTCCTTGTGAAAAATTGAACAAAAGAATTAAGAGAGAGAGAGTCACTATTCACGAGTTACTATTCACGAGTTACTATTCATGCCACAAAAAATTAGGTTTAGGGTTTTATTTCTTTTAATATATATGCTTATCCTTTGGCAAGTCATTAATCTGAATTCAACTATCCTAAGATAATTAATTCAAACTCTATCACTTCCTAAAGATAAGTAATATATTTTGAATTAAACTCCTTTGAATTTAAATTCAAATTTGAAATAAAACATAAGACATTTAAATAAATGAAATCACTTAATTAAATATATAAGTGATTTAATTTAATTTAAATTCCTTTAGGCTTTAATATTCAATTAACTTAATTAACACAAGATAATTAATTAATTGAAATTAAACCTTATGGGCTGAATTTCTCTCTCTCATGGACCAAAGCCCAATAGCAATATTATAACCCATTACATACATTAATTTGACTTTAATTAAAAGCCCAAATTAATGTCCAATACTTAATTTAAATATTTTAAGCCCAATGCTTTGTGTGCGATCCTATAGGTCCATTTAATGTTGGCAATGAATTAATAAATTAATTCAAAGGCTATATATATTCTCTAGCAAGATATTATAGCATTCCAAATTAAATGAAAATGCATATGGCATTTGGTGACCTAATGCAATTTCGCATAGTCCCTTACCCATAAATATCAGAATTAATATAAGGCATGGAACTAGTCATCCTTATATACATTAATTCATTTCTTGATATTCCAGTGACACTGAACTCTCAGATAAATAATGATTACTCATTATTTCATCTCGGTATGGCCATACACTTCTCAGTTCACTGATCAAGTGGCCGGTGATATTTTTTTCTCTTATCGAGAGGGGTAATCCCTTCACTTCTCTCATGCTCTCTAACATGAATCAGTGCTTACCCAATCATACCCGTACTTGTCACTCTGTTACGAGCACGTTAGGTGTAGTCAAAGTACACAGTAATTCATAAAGAGTTTCATAGAGATTTCAGGTCTAAGAACTCCGATACAAAACTTGCATATGAGAAACACTTATGACTTGTACCATGTAGTGTTCTCATGAGCGGATCGAATCCAGATACCATGTTCTTTAACATGTATCTATGATCTCTGATTGACACTCTTGTCCTAATGATCCGTAAGACAGAACTCATAAGATCAGAGAGAGCATACTAGTCTTAATTCATTTGTTATTCCCATAACAATGACTGACTAGGGATATTTAGAATGATGTCTCATTTGTTTCAAGGTCTTACAATCCATGTGCCTCACACATGATAACTTAAACCGAAACGACATTCTTGGATAGTTTTATCAATTGATATGCACAGGAATACAAAAGATAAAACTAATGCCTCATTTTATTAATTTCAAGTGTTTCGTTACAATGCATTGGGGCTAGGGCTTACACTAACAATCTCCCACTAGCACTAGTCCCAATTGGGCATAGCCCTAAGACCGAACGCTCTCAAATGAGCTTCGTGCAGATTTGGACGTAACTGTTTCTTCAAAGGATCTACTACATTGTCTTCACTTGATATCTTGCTAACCTTGACGTCCCCACGATCAATGATTTCTCTGATCAAGTGGTACCTTCTGAGTATGTGTTTGGATTTCTGGTGTGACCGGGGCTCCTTGGCCTGTGCAATGGCCCCGTTATTGTCACAGAAAATTTCTAATGGATCTAGGACGCTTGGGACCACTCCTAATCCATTAATGAAATTTTTAATCCAAACAGCCTCTTTTGCAGCCTCACTTGCTGCAATATACTCAGATTCTGTAGTTGAGTCGGCAACGGTTTCTTGCTTCGAGCTTCTCTAGCTGACAGCACCACCGTTCAAAACAAAAACAAACCCAGATTGCGATCTAGAATCCTGAGTGCTGGTCTGAAAAGCAGCATCGGCATAACCTTGTATGACGAGCTCTTCTTGACCACCATACACCAAGAAGTGATCCTTAGTCCTTCGCAGGTACTTCAGGATCCCTTTTACAGCAGACCAGTGCTTCTCACCAGGGTCTTGCTGAAACCTACTGGTTATACTCAGTGCATGAGCAACATCCAACCTAGTACATAACATAGCGTACATGACAGATCCAATAGCAGATGCATATGGGATTCTACTCATGTTGTCCCTTTCCTCTTTGGTTTTAGGGCACTGTTCTTTAGTCAAAGGAACTCCCAAAGCCAAAGGTATGTATCCTTTCTTTGAGTCTCCCATACTAAAATGCTTTAGTACTTTGTCTATGTACTTTTCTTGACTTAGTCCCAAAAGCCGATTCGATCTATCTCTATAGATTCGAATACCAAGTATTGTCTTGGCTTCACCTAAGTCTTTCATTGAGAAACATTTTCCCAACCATTGCTTAACCTTTTGCAATGTTGGAATATCATTCCCAATGAGAAGGATGTCGTCCACATATAGGACCAGAAACACTACTATGCTCCCACTAACCTTCTTGTACACACAAGGCTCATCTTCGTTCTTGATGAAGTCAAATTCTTTGACTGCCTCATCAAAGCAAAGATTCCAACTTTGGGATGCTTGCTTTAATCCACAAATGGATTTTTGAAGCTTGCATACCTTCTTAGGATGCTTGGGATTGACAAAACCTTCACGCTGTGTCATATACACATCCTCAAGTAAATTTCCGTTGAGGAAAGCAGTTTTGACATCCATTTGCCATATCTCATAATCATGATATGCAGCTATGGCAAGCAAGATCCTAATGGATTTGAGCATGACTACAGGCGAAAAGGTTTCGTCATAGTCTACACCATGAGTTTGCCGAAAACCTTTTGCTACTAGTCTACCTTTGTAGGTCTTATCAGCTTTGAGTTTGAATAACCACTTGCATTCAATTACCTTAGCACCTTCCGGTGGATCAACCAAGGTCCAAACCTGGTTATCGTACATTGATTGCATCTTGGATTTCATGGCTTCAAGCCAATTATCCGAGTCTGGGCTTTCAATAGCTTCTTGGTAGGTAGTAGGATCCTCACGATCTACTAACTCAATAGTGTCACTGTCAGTGATTAGAAATCCATATCTCTCAATCTCTTGACGTACCCTACTAGACCTTCTAGGTACTTGTGTAATGGGTTCTTGTTCCATAACTGGTTGTGAACTTGATCCCATTTCCAAACCATCCTCTATAGGAGCTTGTGGCACTTGAATTTCTCCAAGTTCTACTTTACTCCCACTGTCTTTCTTGAGAAGGAACTCCTTTTCCAAGAAAACAGCCTTGCGAGCAACAAATACTTTGTTCTCGGCTTGTGAGTAAAAGTAGTATCCCTTTGTTTCTTTAGGATAACCCACAAACAAGCAAACAGTGAATTTGGACTCTAGTTTTTCAGATGTTAATTTCTTAACATGTGCTTCACAGCCCCAAATCCTGAGAAAAGACATATTGGGTTCTTTCCCAGTCCATACCTCGTATGGTGTCTTCTCAACTGCTTTAGTTGGAGTACGGTTCAATAGAAACGCAGCAGTTTCTAATGCATAACCCCAAAAAGAGATAGGAAGATTAGCTTAACTCATCATAGATCGAACCATGTCCAACAGAGTTTGATTTCTCCTTTCGGACACACCATTCCATTGAGGTGTTCCAGGAGGAGTGAGCTGTGAAATAATACCACACTCCTTTAGATGACTGTCAAACTCTTGGCTTAAGTATTCGCCACCTCGATCTGATCGAATGGCTTTTATACTTTTGCCAAGTTGGTTTTCTACTTCATTCTTAAACTCTTTGAATTTCTCAAAAGTTTCAGACTTGTACTTCATCAGATAGACATAGCCATATCTACTGAAGTCATCTGTGAATGTCACGAAGTAGCTAAAACCACCTCTAGCATGTGTACTTAAAGGTCAACATACATCGGAATGTATTAGTTCCAATAAGCCATTAGTCCTCTCGCCATTTTTATTAAAAGGACTCTTTGTCATTTTTCCATGCAAACATGGCTCGCATGTATCATAAGACTCTAAGTCGAATGACCCAAGCACTCCAGTTTTGTGGAGTCTTGAAATGCGTTTTTCGTTTGCATGTCCTAAGCGACAATGCCAGAAGTAAGTAGGGTTCAATTCGTTTGATTTAACCCTCTTTGTATTAATGTTGTATATGGACTCTTTGTTTTGTAAATCAAGGATATAAAGGCCATTTTGCAACATGGCATTGCCATAAGAAATGCCTTGGCGACGAATATGAGCATTGCCATTTTTAATAACAAAATCAAATTCATCATTATCCAAACATGAAACTGAAATAATGTTTCTGCTCATAGCAGGCACATAATAACAATTATTCAAAACAATACAAAGTCCGGAAGGTAAAGTGAGGTGATAGTCGCCTATCTCCATGGCAGCAACTCGTGCTCCATTCCCCACACGGAGGTCGACTTCATTCTTCCTAAGTAACCGCCTATTTCTTAACCCCTGCACAATTGAACAAATGTGAGAACCACAACCGGTATCCAATACCCAAGTGGTAGAAATAGAAAGGTTAACTTCAACAACAAAAATACCAGAACTGGACGCCTTGGCTCCATTCTTCTTTTGTTCTTCCTTAAAGAGAGCGCAATTCTTCCTCCAATGCCCTATCTTGTTGCAATGGAAGCAAGTGCTCTCACTCTTTTTGAGTTTTGATGCCTTGGGCTTGGATTGGGCCTGAGGTGCACTCCCAACTGACTTGGGTTTTCCCTTTCCCTTTCCCTTTCCCTTAGCAGGTCCCTTTTTTTGAACCATTAGTACGGGATTGGTCTTTCGAATGTTTTCTTCAGCATTCTTAAGCATCCCATGAAGCTCAGTGACTGATTTGTTCATTGCATGCATGTTATAATTCATCACAAATGGATCATAAGCAGCAGGCAATGATCCTAAGATCAAGTCAGTGGCCAATTCCTTTGGCACTAGTACCTCAAGCTTCTCAAGAGTATCAAGATACCCTTTCATCTTGAGTACATGGGTACTAACAGGTGTACCCTCAGCCATCTTGCAAGAAATTAATGCCTTTGTTGTCACGAACCTCTCATGACGAGCTTGCTCTTGGAACATCTCCTTGAGGTGCACCATGATCGCATAAGCCTCTTGGTCCATAAATTGCTTTTGCAATTCAGGTACCATAGTGGCCAGCATCAGACAGGTCACATCATTGGAGTCGCTCTTCTTGGTCTCAAAAGTTTCCTTTTGAACCGCAGAGGCGTTCCTTCCTGGTTCATCAGGCAAGGGTGCATCCAAAACATACGACTTCTTCTCTTGCTTAAGAACTATTCTTAAGTTTCGAGACCAGTCTATGAAATTGGTGCCATTCAATTTGTCCTTTTCAAGGACCGATCGCAATGAGAAATTGTTGTTTGAAGATGCCATTTTCAATCTACAATAAAATTTAGCAAGATTAAATGAGGTCTTATTAATGATCCCACAAACCGAATTAATATCCCTTTAAATAATTCGCATTAGTGATTTAATGTGGGCCAAGATCCACTCTTCTCAACAACTTATTAGTCAAGCTGAGCTTGTACACCTAACAAGTTAAGTTACTTAGGTAGGAAAACTCCAATCATGTCTCGTACATGACTCTTGGATCAAATGGGCTAACATCTTAGGATGTTATAGCACAACCCATTTATTAGTTGCCTAGGTCCGGGCATCCTTTTCCATGATAAGTCCAACCTACATTCACAACCCATGCCTCACAAAGATAATTGGGCGCATCTAGGACTCCTAGTCTACGTGACCGATGATCGATGCCTTGACATGTTTCGAATTAGAAAGGCAACTTTATGACTTACTATTTTAGGGATTTATTTTATTACGGCTTACATGGCATACGCTTTGTCATCCATACATAGCATGCATATATATATAATTGCATAAAGTAAAGCGTGACAAACATGGGCCCAAAAACCTACAACTAAGATTCTATACTATTACATAAGAATCTTCGAGTTGGGCTTCTCCACTCCGGTGGGCTTCGTCTTGATTTACAAAGTCTTCAAGTATATTCTATTCTAAGAAATAAATGAAACTTTTACAATAAAATATAATGGCTCGCAGGCCATATTTAATTACAAAAACCCAGGGCCCATGAATGCACCATGCATATCCATTCATCACACCAAACAAGCAAATAAATATACATAGCATTCATGGATCAAACAAAGTCCAATTTTAATTAGATTTAGCCAAGCCCATTAATGGAAATTGTGTACTTGAAGCTTTAAGAGATGACCCCGTGATGGGCCTGGGCCGAAGCCCAATGGACTAAATCCTCTTATTGAATAAGTTCTCTTAAAAGCCCAAAACACAAACTAGTTAGATTTGTTCCATAAATCAACTCTAGTATAATTTCCAATTTTGCCATTTTTAATTTTATGTCATACAGCCCATAAACATTAAAAATGCATATAATATGTGCTAACATGAATTAAAAATAAAATCATGAAGAACACATATAATAACACACGGCATTCAAGGAAAAACAAACAAACAACAAAACTAGTTGTTTAATGCTTATGTAATGCCATAAAATGCACAAACATTTAAATCAATTTTATGAGTCATTTAATAATCTAAATAAGTCCATAAACATTGATTTAATATTCTGTACCATTTTAATCTAAATGTGTTTTTACCATTTTAATCAAAACATAACAAACAATGTTGATTAAACATGTAACAAACACAAACTAGACATAGTTTTAAGTGATTTTAAAATTAATCAATTAAATTGTCATGGACCATAATTAAAACCAAATTTAAAACATGTCCAGACCTGATATTTAATCTTTAAAAATCACTTACAAAATCCCAAAAACGTTTTTACATTTAATTTTGAAAACTAGTTGTTAAAATAGCAATTTACATGCCAACTAGCACCTAGTTTCATAATTAACATGTACCATCAGGTATAAATAATTAAATCCGACCATTACCAGCCCTAATAACATCTTAGGACAGTATATTAACATGTCATATTAATTATAATACCTATCTAATCAATTAAAATCGTTTTTACACCAAAACAATGCAAAAAACTCAAAACAGAAAATTTCAGATTTGCATGTTTTCAAAATAACGATTTTTAATTAATTTTTTCATGCATCTAAAGCACTAAAATAAGCATGTCTAGGCTCTGATACCACTGATGGAATATGACATGGTATGATAATCATGATAGCACAGCGGAAAAACAAAAATTTTATCATGCATACCATACATATCCAAAACTAGGAACGAAAACATGCAATTTTAGGGTTTTGAAACTTACAATAGATGATGCCTTTTTATTCTTTGATTTTGTGATGTCCAGCAACCAAGATGCCTTTATCCACCTTAGTTCTCGATCACCAATGCCAAGGAACAGCCTTTTGCGCCACTCCCTCTATTCTCACACACACACTTGCACCGACGGCTTAAAATCGAGATTGCTAGCTCTCTTTTTCGGTATTTTGTAATGGTTATAGTTTGAAGCTACAAAACTTGATTTTGTACTTCTTTAGATTGCTATTACTGCTCAATAACACAAGAGAATGAGGAACAATCCTTTCTCCTTGTGAAAAATTGAACAAAAGAATTAAGAGAGAGAGAGTCACTATTCACGAGTTACTATTCATGCCACAAAAAATTAGGTTTAGGGTTTTATTTCTTTTAATATATATGCTTATCCTTTGGCAAGTCATTAATCTGAATTCAACTATCCTAAGATAATTAATTCAAACTCTATCACTTCCTAAAGATAAGTAATATATTTTGAATTAAACTCCTTTGAATTTAAATTCAAATTTGAAATAAAACATAAGACATTTAAATAAATGAAATCACTTAATTAAATATATAAGTGATTTAATTTAATTTAAATTCCTTTAGGCTTTAATATTCAATTAACTTAATTAACACAAGATAATTAATTAATTGAAATTAAACCTTATGGGCTGAATTTCTCTCTCTCATGGACCAAAGCCCAATAGTAATATTATAACCCATTACATACATTAATTTGACTTTAATTAAAAGCCCAAATTAATGTCCAATACTTAATTTAAATATTTTAAGCCCAATGCTTTATGTGCGATCCTATAGGTCCATTTAATGTTGGCAATGAATTAATAAATTAATTCAAAGGCTATATATATTCTCTAGCAAGATATTATAGCATTCCAAATTAAATGAAAATGCATATGGCATTTGGTGACCTAATGCAATTTCGCATAGTCCCTTACCCATAATGACTTAATTCGGGCACTTGGGGGAATAATAGTGAGAAATATTCTCAATTAGGGACTAATTAAAGGTTATTTTTAGTAGCTTTTAGCCTTGCACTCCTATACAAATGTGTTGCACGCCCATGCAAGGAGGGAATATCATCATTATTTGCCAATTGCGAACTTCTTTGCCATTTTTGGAATTGTACACCCATGCAAAGCCCTTGCATAGCCATGCATATTAGAGAATATTGCCTTTTCAGGCAAGTTGATTACAACACTTGAGTTGCACACTCGTGTAAGTTGTTTGCGCGATTGTGCAAGCGAAAAGAAGGTCAACTTTTCAAAAGCAATTTGACAAGTTGGCTAATTTTTTAAGATTGCACACCCTACAAGCCCTCTTATATAAAATTTTGGCCGAGTTACTTTTAAAAGGTTGCAAAAATTTTTAGAAAGTAGAATTTGTTATTAAAAGCTTTTAAAACATAAAAGGTTTCTTTTGGAATTTAGTACCTTCTTTTGAAATTAAAATTTTGACTATTTTTAATACAAAAAAGATCTAATAACTAGACATTTGACAGTCTAATCAAGTAATTACATAGAAGGTAATATAAAAACTCTTTTATACTCGTACTAGTTTTCTGACAGTATAAAGTTTAAACATTTACAATTTTAGATGATATAAACTTTATTTGATTTATTTGTTGCATTTTTGTCCTATATTTGTTTCTTCATAAATCAAGGTTGTTAAACCCTTCATCAGGGTATTTTTGTTGTGTGATAGAAACTATTAGGCTGTCATTTTTAAATTCCATTTTATTTATTTTAAAGTTATTTTTTTAGAAACTTTGGTTTAAAATTTGTTTTTGTGTGTCTAGTGATCCCTTTTGGATGTTTTTATTAATGAGGACTTGACTTTAAAAGGAAGGAAAAACTAGCCTTTTATCTGGCAAGAATGGTTGTGTATCACTTGATGCACATCCGTGTGTCACGTGATGCATGGGTAAAAATATGTTTTCCCGCCCTTTTAAAATAAATAAGTTGGTCGTACGTCGACTGATGCACGCCATCACATTTTTCGATGTATGTTAAAGATTTGGCTTTCTCATTTTTGCTTTTTATTTATTTTTCATTTTCCTTTTGATATTTATCATTATTTTCAATATTATTGTTATCATTATAATTTTTGTGTGTCCTCTTTGTGCGTATAGCTGGGCTAGTGCTATAGGTAAGTTTACCTCTTCCTTTCTTTTGTACAAAAAAGCTTTTTGATTACAGATGGAAAATGCAATATAAATATTTGTATTAAAGAATTGGGACCTTTTACTAATAAAATTGGACCAAAGTCCTATTTCTCACCTAAGAGACTCGTATGTAAAAATTAGCTTTTAATAATGTAAAAGGTTATGTACATAATTAAATAACAAGGGAAATTTCTTAATAGAACTTGGACTGACAAGTCCCTATCGTCGACTCTTACAATGAAACACTTTTTCATAAATCTGTATATAAGCACCAACGTCCTCATCAAAAGGGTTACAATGAATTGCTCAATTTATGAGTGCCTATTTTATCGCTTTAATCTATGCCATGATTTACCGCTTTCCTGTATGCTTAGATGTGCCTTTAATTTATTTATTTACTCTAATCTTGCATGTAAGAAAAAAGATAACATCATTAATTTGAAATTCATTATGTCACATCTATCAAAAGTGAAAATAAGAGTGGAGTTTCAAACTCTCTTTGGGTTTTGACCTCATGACAATCGCTTTTTCCCAATGTTCTATTAGGTGGTAACTCCTTACATCAACCTTGTGGTGCCCAAGTGACACCTCCAATTGAATGATTGCTATTAATAGGGTAGGGACACCTTGAGATGCTATCTTACACCTTTTAAGGTTCGAGACTTGGTGAGTTGAGTTGGGCCCCTTTCTTATTGCGAAGCAACTGATCAGCTTGGGAAAGGAAACCTTAAGCTATTAAAGTGGAATTCGGTTACTAAAGTAAAAAGGTTTTTCTCCATCTTGCTCTAAAATCTATCCCTTGGTTTTGGGGGATAGGTCCTCAATCAGTACCGAGATGCTTCACATACGTATAGTGCATTTAATTCTTGAAATGATGGCTCTTCACTTTTTCCAAGGGAATGGCTAGGAATTACCACTGAGAAGACAAGATGCTTCAATATCCATTCTAAGTCATTATGATAGAACAACTTGTCTTTTAGAGAGGATCCCAATCCTCCATGTTTACGTTAGATCATAAGTCATCTCCCTATATAAACCCTCCTCATCCTCTTACTTTAATTTTGCCTCATCTATCATTTTCATCTTCTTTCATTTCATTGATTTTCTTACTTCTTTTCACCAGTTCTTTGGTAGATTCTTATCAATTTAGCATTAGTGGTGCTTTCATCTTCTCTATTTTCATAGTAAAGGTCTTCACTCTATAGGTTCTTTCACATTCCTTTTATTATCTGCTTTTTACTTTTACCATGAGTATATTAGACAGTTCAAGTGAGAGGATAAGTGTAGATGAGGGGTTATTGGAAGATAGCACACCATGCATTTTTAGTAGGAGTTCATATTTTTTTAGAGGTAGCCAACATTTTAAGTCAAATCAACCTACTAAGGCAAGGAAAAAACAACTGAAAAAGTTACCTCAAGTAAGGAGTATCAGTTTGGCTATAAAGGTCGGTGATTTATATGCTTTAGTGGAGAGATTGGGGATATTTGATTGATAAATTGTTAGAGCACCCAGTGCCATTTTAAGAGCTAACTTGAAGTTCTCTAGTAAGTAAAGAATAGTGTTGTATGAGGCAATCATTAAAGCTACAATGAACCTTCTTCTAACCAAATTCAAGCTGGATGTCTTAAACTATTAGGGCCTAACAGTGGTGCAGCTTTATCTAAATGCTTGGTGCACTTTGTCGGTGTTTCAGGTGTGGTTACTAGAGCACAACATTGATATGACCATCAATCTCTTATGAACTACACATGTAGTAAGCCTATGTATTAAGACTAAGGATAAAAATTATATACAAGTTCAGGTTGGATTCGGCGCCTTTAATGGCAATCCAGAATCTATAAAGAATTCAAAAAATTGATTCTTTGTTATAAAAAGCATACATGAGGATTTTTTGTTTTGCACTTTATGGGGTTAGTTTGTTAATTGCAATGATGACAACTTGTGGTTATCTGATGAGGAGGAGCAAACATTAGCATGATGAGGAGAGCTTGCAAAGATAAATAAGATATAAACCTATTGCTCGAGCCCTATATTCTAAAGCCTGCTTATTTACTCAAGAAAAAGGGTAGTTTTTCCTTTATTTAGTAAGCGTCTCTAATATATTTCTTAATTTATTTTCCTTTGCAGCCATAAAGAGATGAAATAAGCTAAGTTTGGCTAAGGTAATAAAGGCGAAGAGGCAGAAAGCTAGCGGTTCTAATGTTGTTGTGCCTAAAGGCCCAATAGGGTTGAGGTCTACTCCAATGACCAAAGAAATCCCTACCCCTTGAGAGGTTATGATCCCCAATGATCCTCTAATAAAAGAGGTAGAAGGACTATTGAGGAGGTTAAGGACACTATGATCGAAGCTTCTCTATTTGATATATAAAGATTAGCCACTAAAGCTGCTAAGTCAAGCGAAAAGGACCTTAGAACCCTTATTAATGAGGTTTTAGGGTTCTGGTAGGGGCAGGGAAGTGCTTATTGTAAGAGGAATAAAGACTTTACTACCTTTTCTCACTTGATCTCTTGCTTACTGAGTGAGGTGGCCCCTTTCTCAACTTGAGTGCCAATCATTTTTCTTTTTTATGAAGAGGCATTAAGTTGAGGTGTGTTACCACTAAACTAGTGTTTACTTTCCCCCTTTTATTTATTTCTTAACTATCTTTTCTTACAGGGTCTATGATTTTTTGGCATCGAGATCACAAAAATGAACAAACTGATCATAAGGTGGCATAAGGAGGAGCAAATTTCAATCAAGTTTGTGCTAAACTTGGCAAAAATGAGCTCAAAGTCTCTACTGCTAAGAAAAAAGATATAATAGTTGAAAAGAAGGCATCTAAATCTAAGTAGAAGGCTTTAGATGCTAAGGCATCTCTAGCACGAGAAAAATAAAAGACTAAGGCTATTAATGTTGAGTTGGAAAAATTTAAAGAAGAAAAAGTGAAGCTCGAGAAGAGATGCTTTGAGCTAAAGGATAAATTAGTAGATATAGATGCTTATAAATGTATTTCCTTTTGTAATAAGCTAGACATTACTGTGAAAGAGAAACATCCTGAGCTTGAGTGGTCTTGGCTAGATGATGTTTAGCCAGATGATGAATGAATGTACCTCTTTTTTTTTAGATTAAAGAATATTGAAATTCTATTTTATCTTGTTGTCTTTTAAGTTATATTTGCTTATATGGCTAAGGTGAGATATATAGTCATATGTGTGCGAGTAATGATTTGGCCGAATTTATGATAACATGTTAAAAAAGAACATATCTCAAACAATTAAGATCAAATAAGTGCTCGATTGGCAAATATGCCATTTTAAATGAATAGTTAATAAAATATTGTAATAACAATATAGTCGAAATAAGTATTATTGATAATATGATTTAAGCTTGTTATTAGAGCTTAATAAACTAAATAAATGCTCAATTAGCAAAAATGTTGTCGAACCATTTTTTAGGCCCTAATAACATTGTTCGAGTTGTGACCTCAATCATACGATTATACTAGTAGTGGTATACCGAGGTAAAACACAATTGGATTTGTAATTCTGAGCAGAATGTTCTAAAGGCTTGCAAATTGAATTGCTTACCATTATCTGTAATAATGGAGTGTGGGATCCCAAGCCTCATAATGATAGATTTTTAAAGGAACTTGATTATATTTATGGGTAGAATCGAGGCGAGGGGCTTAACTTCCATTGATTTTATAAAGTGATCTATAGTGACTACCAAAAACTTTTATTGTCTAGTTGCTTAGGGAAAAGGGAATAGAATATCAATGCTCTACTGAGCAAATATCCAGGGGCTATGGATTAGCTTTTGCTGGGATGAGTTTTGATGCATGATGTTGCCAAATCTTTGGCATTTTTCACACTTCCATATAAGTTCCTTGGTGTCTTTCTCTATGGTGGGCTAATAGTATTCTTGTAGAAGAGCCTTTCGACCTATTGCATGTGTTCCTTTATGTGCATCGCAAATGCCTTCATGAATTTCCTTGAGAATATTATCACCTTCTTCTATGCTGAGGCAGAGTGTCAAAGGATGAGAAAAAATCGTTGATAATGCTTATCATCTAGGATGTCATACAGGCTTGAGCATCTAACAATCTTTTGAGCTTATACTTGGTCTTCTAGAATGATTCCTGAATTTAAGTACTGATACATAGGAGATGCCACCTTTTATCAAGTTTTGTTATTATACTCTATAAGTTTTATAGGTTGGTTGTGAGATAGTGGTCCAAATGGTATTCGCAACTTGAACTATACCTTTGAGAGAGTTTGGCTAGAGCATCTACCTTTTGATTTTCAGCTCAAGGTATTTGTGTGATTGATCAAGTACCTCCTGTTCTCTCTAAGTCAGCTAATAATATGGCTATAAGCTTTTTATATTGAACCTTTGAGTGTTATTTGGCCTCAAATTTTCCAAGGAGTTGGCTGGCGACAAGTTGAGAGTTGGAAAAGATCTCTAATGAGTCTGGCTTTACCTCAATCATGAGTTACAAGTAGAAACATAAAGCCTTATACTCGGCTATATTATTGGATGCTGGGAAGGTTGTATGCACCATTCCTTGAATGGATATTTTTCCTAAACTACTTAGCACAACTCTAGCTCCTGCTACCTTCGGATAAGCTGCCTTGTTGACATGTAGGCTCCATGAAGATTTGATCGGTTCAGGTGGTGGAGCATACAATTCAACTATAAAGTCAACCTGCACTTGCACCTTTGTTGTTGGTCGGGATTCATACCTAACATCGAACTCATCAAGGTAGGCTACCTATTCCATTAACCTTTTCAAAGCTTTTGGTCTCTACAATACCCTTCGAAGGCTTGAATTTGTTCAATCTACTATGGTATGTGCTTGGAAATATGACCACAACTTAATTGTTGAGATAACCAAGGCACAAGCTAGTTTCTCTAGAATTGGGTACTTCAATTTGGAACCTCGAAGGACTTTGCTAGTGTAATAAGTTGGGAATTGTTGTGTACCATATTCTAGTACAAAGATCAAGCCTACTGGTCATTCTAAAATAGCTAGGTATATGTATAGAGTTTCCCAAAACTAAAGGCAGCAAACGGTGGTTAAAAGTTAAGGATCTGCTTTAAAGCTTTAAAGGCTTACTGAAATTCTATAGTCCATTAAAAGTTCTTCAAATTTTGAGTGCTTGGTAGAAAGATAGACACCATTTAGCTGGGCAGGAAATATGTAAGGCCCCTAACATGACCCTAATTTAATTTGCATATTATTGTAATTAAGTAAGGGGGTAAATTAACATGTTATTATGTTAATTGCATGAAAATATAATAAAAGAGTATGGTTTAATGTTAATTAAGGAAGCAATTGAGGATAAAGGTATTAATTTGGGGTTAATTGGTATTTTTGGCATTTTGGTGGCCAATTGTGTAGAGAAGCATTTAATTCAAGGTTAAATTGAAAGAATGCTTAAATGGATAGGTTAATGTTTGAAAAAGAATTAGTGGAGGGGTTAAAGTCTAACATGCATAAAGGCTTGTGGCATTTGTGTGACATGCAAAATGATGAAGGACTAAAGAGGAGATTGTCATGTGGGTATAAAAGGCTTGGGTTAGAGAATTTGATGGTGAGAATCGGCATTTGTTGAGAGCAAAACCAGAAATTCATCTTCTTCTTCCTCTTTGATTTCCATAGATTTATCTCAAGCATTTAGATGTTAATGGTGCATGTTGGTTAATCAAGAGTTTAAGGCTCTAAGCTAAGGTAATTAAACTGTCATTTTAACACTGCATCATCACCATCTTCTTCTTCATTTTCTGTTGACTGAGAATATGTCATTTGCTGGAAATGTATGTTCACGGCGATGTATTTATGAAGGAGAAGAGGAAGGATGAAGGATCAAAGGAAAGGGAATTGATAGAGGTTGAAGACATTGGGTTTATCAGCCAAGGTATGGGAATTTAGGCCATTCATATTGCATGTAAAATGGATTACTGGAAGTGAATAGGATTTACAGAATCGAATTTACGTTTTTCTGGAAGTTTATCGTTGAAAGGTTGAAGAAGACAGACTTGCCAAGTCGTGAATGACTTCACGAGTCGTGAACATCAGTCCGACTCGTGAAGCTTTTCACGAGTCGTGAAGTCGAGTTTTTCTTCCTCACTCGTGAGCCACTTCACGAGTCGTGAAGTATAGTTCCTTCTCCACTCGTGAACCCCTTCACGAGTCGTGAGAATCACCTTATTTGCTTCACTCGTGAATCCCTTCACTAGTCGAACTCCTCTTCACGACTGAATGACCTGTCTTGAATGTTTTGCTCATAAGTTGAGCTATAGAATAGCAAATTGAGTGATTCTTTTTGAATTGAAAAATAGACTTCCATACCTATATTTCACATGAAGAAACCTAAGCTTGAATCTATCTCTATGTACATGTAATCTATAGTTGAATCCGGACTAGTTTTCTAGACTACTCTATGTAACAGAAATTGCTAGTATGAACAGATTGTTGCTACACTTGATAATATGATTCTTAAATTGATTGAGACAGCTAATTGCTTATGTGATAGAAAGTTAAATGAATAAGGCATGTAATATGACTATCAATGAAGGAATTGTATGCATGCACATGCTTTCATTTGTGAATATGAATAAAGATTACAAAGGAATTATCGAACCATACATGTAATTAATCTTGTGCATGATGGTCATATGCCAAATTGAGATAAACCTACACATGTAAATCTTATGACATGAAAGTGCACCTTTTGATATGCACTTGTGATATGAAAAAGAGAATAATAGCATGACCTTGGCATGTGTATATGCCATATGAAAACACGTTGATATTTTGTATAGCACATGACTTGAATGATGATAAAGGTATATATATATGTGTTGGAAACATGCTCATAAGAATAAATCGACTATATGCGAATGTACCCACAGGTATGTACATTTATGATTATGTATATGAGTATATGAGCATGTAATTGCCCTATGAGATAGAAGATGAATTAGCATGACTATGAACATGTGAAATGCTTAATGAGGGCATGATCAAGTCTATGATATGATGATTATATGTCATGCTTATATGATATGATGCAAATGATATAGTCATACAGATATAGATGAGCCAGATATATATCTTGGCATATGAAATGTGCATGTATCTGATTATGCACCAGAGAATTCACAGGTTGATAAGACTATGCATATGTGCAAACAGTATACTATGAATACAATATTAAAATGTGAATTGAATACGAATATAGTTCCGCCTGCGATAGAGTTTTAGATGTGGATAGATAGGCGCCTATAGGGAAATTGCAGCTGCCATAGTTGGCCCATTTGGGTCCATAGTATATGATCCCGTTTGGATCATGATCAGCCCCGTTTGGGTTGATAGGCTACCCCGTTTGGGTATGCTTGACCGGTCCATAGTACAGTTGGCCCCGTTTGGGTTTATAGATTCGATATCTTCGGATATCCCTCATTTAATACCATTGTGTATCCATAGTTCCCGCATCCACTGATAAAGCTAAGGCAGGCTAAACGTTATTCATAGTAATGATCAAGAGTAAACAGTTAAAGTTATTTGACTAAAGGTTGATATGTGGCTTATATTGTTGGTTTACCACAGGAATTATGCTTCAATTGAATATGTTCACATGGAATATTGCCATCTATATGAATTATGAAAAAGAAATATGTGTTTCTCTCTCTCGGGTACACTGCTTATGTACAAGAGAATATGCTTATGCTTTAAAGTATATGTTATTGTTGCCATGTTATGTTGGACATGTTGATTATAGTATATGAACATATTGTATATGTATGTTTTGATGGCCTTGTGTATGGCCATCCATCTGTAGATATTCCCCACTAAGCTTTATAGCTTAGCACGGGTTATTTATCCGTGTAGGTACCTTCTAGAAAGACTTTTGCTCAGGGACGTTCTCTGCATCAGGAAGGGCCAACCATCGACTTATAATCTTGATGTAGGATGTTTTTTTTGTAATACAGCTATCATATGTTTTGTATAATGGCCAGTCATATTTTGATATGTATATAACCTATGTGGGATAATGTAACTCACCAGTAGTAAAGCTACGAAAGAACATGTGTGCATGTGATATGCATTAAGTAATATCCATATAGTTAGTATGCATGATACTAAGCATGAAATGAAAAACAGGAACAGACAGGTGGCACAAATATTAGTATATGAAACAGTATGAGCATGATTAATAGTATTCATGATACATGTGAAAATAGGGTATTTGCATGAGGGGTGTTTCAAAATAAATCTTCCTAAAACTGTTATTCTAACATTATGCTTCTCGATGTATTTGAAGGATTTGAGAGCCTCATCTCCAATATTGCTAAGATCTTTTTCAAATTAGCCTCTATTCCTCTTTTTAAAATCATGAAGCTTAGGAATTTGTCGAACTGTACCCCAAAAATGTAGTTTGTAGGGTTCAACTTGTGGCCCACCTTTTTGAGAGTGAGAAAAGTTTTCCTAAGCTTGTTAGGCAAGTCTGCTGATATTTTGCTTTTTACGATCATATTGTCTTCATAAATCTCTATATTTCTGCCTAACTGATTGGTAAAGAGTTTGTTCATTAGCCTTTAAGGCATGACCCATAATAGTAGGTTGCTTGGTAAGTGATGAATTCAATTTTTTCTTCATTCATTAGGTTTATCGGTATCTAGTGTAGCCAGCCAAGGCATTTAAAAATGCATATTCTTTTAAACCCATCAGTAGAATCCACCAATAGATCTACATTCGAAAGAGGATAGCTGTCTTTAAGGCATGCCTTGTTTAAGTTAGTAAAGTTGACACATATCCTCCCCATTTCATTCACCTTTTTTAAGGGCACTACATTTAATAACCAATCCTTCCTCAACAAAGTGTCCATCTCTTCCTCTATGGCCAGTTGGCACCAAGGTGCGTGATTGTGCTTTTTTTGCTTTATTGGTTTAAAATCAGGTCAGATATTGAGAGAATAAGCTAACACCTTTGGGGATATGCCAGTAATATATAAAACTTGCCAAGTGAATATGTCCACAAATTCTATTAGTACCGCTACAAAGGCTTTTTTATTTCACTAGTTTTGCCAACGACCATATGTATGATTTTCCCCGGTTAGAGCTTAATGCTCGCAATATTTTGACTGATCCAACTTTTTAATCTACATTATCTGAGGCATAAAGTGTGTTTAGTGGCAAAGCTTGATTAGCTTCCTTCAGCATTATGATGTAGGTCTTTCGAGTTGTCCATTGGTTACCTTTTAGTACTAGAATACCTTTTTAGGTTGGGATTTTAAGCACCAATTTCTACATAGATATGCAGGCTTCTAATGTGGCTAGTCAAGGTCAGCTAAAAATAACATTGTAGAAAGTGGGATATTTACCACCATGAAGTAAGTTCTGTATGTTTAGATAATTGCATCATCTCAGAGCTAGATAGGTAAATTTATTGATCCTTCCACCCTAACAAGTTGTCTAAAGATACTAATAAGCGGGGTGGAGACATATTCTCGTATAGTTTTTGACATCTCTAGTACTTTGAATGCCTATAGAGTGATTAGATTAACCACACTCACTATGTCTACTAGCATTTTCCGGACAAAGTAATCCTAAATAAGTGCCTCGACTACTAATGCATATATGTGTAGTTTTTAAACATGAGATCCATCATCCTAAGAGAACTAGATGGCATATAAGCATATTGATCAATTGGATTTTATTGCGAACACCTCTTTGGCTTCCCTCTTCGTAGAATCATTAAAGATGTCATAGTATTTTCCCCCCTTTATCACATGAATAACTCTTGTAGGAGCTTTTTTACTCGAACTTGATCTGTTTTTATTTTACTGAGGTGTTGGCAACCTATATCTCTTCTCACTATCTCCTTGCTTCACAAATTGGGATAAGCTACCCTTTTAGACCATATGCTCTATGTAATACCCTAATTCCCCTTAGATATTCTAGGATGCTACACTCACTACACATTATGTCATTGCAACCAATAAGAAACACTATAATAATAATCAACTTACTACTAGATTACATAGCATTAAATTTATTTCTCTATAACAAATACAAAGTTTTGATTACAAAGACAAATCTCGCTCAAACTTAGTTAGATACACAACTAAGTATATTACAAAATATAATACTCTATATGGTCTACACTACATCTTTGGAAAATTCTTCATGGCTGCTATAATCCTAGCTTTAGGATGTCTTCAACCTCAAACCTACTCAAGCAATACACAACTAAGTAATTTATAATATTAGTTCAATGAGTATAACTAAAAACACACTTGTTTCATTCATAACTTTAGAATTTCATTTGACTAACCTTTAAAAACTCTTATACAAAACACATTTTTTTATCTTTCCATTAATTACTAAAATACTTGACAATACATCAATATTTGGTTCAAATTCAAAATTAGTATCCCAACCTTCCTACGTATCCTAAAGTTGAAAATCAAAACCATGTAGTTCAAACCACATAACTTATACTTTGTATTTAACTAACATGTAATGCTTCAGCTATACACATCGCATCTCATCCATCACACATAACTATAGCATTACCATCATTACACACTTAATTTCATATATATCTTAACTATGTTACATGTACACTAACTATATACAATCATTCATTTTAACAATAATATATATTAAACAAATCAATAATCTTCCAAATCATGCACATCTCTTACATCCTTTATTACATCAAAATCACTTTTGTATCTTGAACTCGATATAGGAGTGGAAAATTGGGAGCACTATACACTTGAATGTATCGAATCATTAGGTACCGCAAAGGTACAATCACTAGATACTCAAAGGTATCGAATCACTAGGCACCGTAAAAATGTAATCACTAAATATCCGAAGCTATCAAATCACTATCCCATAAATGTCCACGTCTATGTCTAATTAAGGCCCTAAAAGAAGGTTGTTCTCACTAAATTACTTTATTACACTAATCACTCAAGTATGCACTATACACTATAATACACTATACACTTTAATCATATGTTCAATTATGTCACTTCATCGTAACTACTTACCAACAAACACACTATTGGTCACTCACTAACTTAATATACAATATACTAATGTTACAATAATCATTATTGTAACATATATCATGTATTAAATAAAATGATATCAATATATCACTATTCATATAATTTTTAAGTTTAATTACACCTAAACATTCAAGATACAATATAATAATGTATGCATTAAGGTAAAATGAAATTAAAACCATGTAAACAGTCATTATTCACCTTACATGCCTTTATTACAATTTATTATTTAATATTAAATCATTCATTTTATGTTAATTACATCATATAATAACCCTAAACATGTGTTTGTAAAGTTCTATAAGCATCCAAGAAAATTTGGATAAGGTTCGATAACATTTTAGTGCCTAAAAGTCAAGTTTAGGCTAGAACAGAGGAGGATCACAGTTGAGACAAGATGGTTCTGCCTATAGAAAATGCTTTTAGTTAGATCCAGAATGTTTTGTCATGGCTGAGACAAAAAATGTCTCAGCTGGGACGATGCAATTTGCCCAGAATTCAGTAGGCAGACTCCTAAGTTCAACTTGTATACTAATTTTGACCTAGAAAACCCAATTTTATAGCAAAAATTACTTCTAGACATTTGTTCCACTATATCTCTAGTTTTCATAGAATTAATAATCATGCAATTTGGACCACTACCCAAGAACATATACATAAAACATTAGAAACTGCTCCTATTGACAAAGCAGTAGCCGTAACACATTTTCAAGCTACTATACGAGAACCTTAGAGGCAAAACTAGATTTTATTTCCTTCTACAAAATTTTAAATCTATAAAGTTCATTCCCAACTATAATTACTCTAATTGGTTATGTAGAACTCATGTCATGCATAAAATTGTCTTGATAGGTCCTATGAGTTTTATGATAGAATTTCACCCTAACACTACACTTGAACTCTTCTAACTTATTTGCCTATCTAGATCTCTCAATCACATTCTCACATATTTCAAATACATTACACAACAATATTATTTCATTATCTTTCATCAAACACACATACATAAGAGAATTAAGTGCTCATACCCTACTCAAAGCTCATTTCTTTCTCTTATTTTGGTCCACATCTCTTCATGACCTTAATCTTGGATTTTCCCCAATTTATCTCAACAAGAATAGAATTTCTTAGTTATTTGGATATCAATTACTAACATCAAAATATACACTTAAAGGAATTAGAAGGGAAGGATCCATTCCTACCTCATGAATGATCATAGGCTTTAAATCTTTCCCACAATTCTTCATAGGCTTTAAATCCTTACCACAATCCTTTAATATCATTCACCAACCACGAACCAAATTTTTTGAAGCATTATAGGATCAATAAGAGGGAGAAAAGGATGAAGGCAAAAACTTTGTTGTCCCTATTTTCCCAAGTGATTGGCCATCCTAATCTCCTCTTTTAATTACTCTTATCTACAAAGCTTCTAGTGACACTAATGTCACTTCCTTATTGGTGACACCATTTAACTTTATACAATTACAAATTGGCCCCAAATATTCCTTTAATCACTTAATTGCATGTAATTTTTACTAATATGGCATTTAAGACCATAATTTCTTACATTTTATTTACATAATCTACTTATAATAAATTACAATAATACCCTTGCTCAAATTCGTTAATTCCAATTGTATCCAAATCGATCACTAACCCATATATTCATATCACATTCCTACTAGGGTCTTAATTGGGGCATTACATTTCTATCCTGCTAAAAAGAATTTCATCTTCAAAATTCCATGGACATCCTACTCCTTTATTTTGTACACTATACTCTAAGATTTCTATGCACATTTTCTCTTACAGTACACTTCTACCTTTCGTTTCACTTAATCACCTCATTTATCTAGGATTTTTCTATTCATTTCTACCTATATTCACTCATTTTAAAAACACTTACATACCATGATCACTCTAACTCTTTGCCTCAAGTATACCTTCATAGTAACAATACATTGTCCAGAACTGCCTAAACCTTTACTCTAATACCACTAAATTGTAACACCCTAATACCCTTCGGAGTATTCTAGGATGCTGCACTCACTACACATCATGTCATTGTAACTAATAAGCAACACTATAATATAATAATAATAATAATAATAATAATCAACTTACTACTAGATTACATAGCTTTAAATTTAAGACTTTATAACATATACAACTTTTTGATTATATAGACAAATCTCACTTAAACATAAATAGATACACATATAGGCATCGAGTCCTAAGGAGGCTTTTGTCAAGGTTATCTAATGAGGAAAATTACTCTTTAAAAGATAGTGGGTCAAGGATTTTAAGGTTTGTTTTGTATCATAAAACCTTTTTGATATGTTTTGAAGTGTTTTATGCTTAATTGGGGCACTCAAATCAAGCAAAGAGTTGAGTAGTGAGAAATATTATCGATCAGGGGATTAAAAGGCATCTCCAATAAGCCTTTAGCCTTGCACACCCATACAAATGGATTGCACACCAGTGCAAGAAGGGAATATCATCATTATTTGGCCAAATTGCCAACTTGATTGCCATTTTTACATTGCACACCCATACAAAGCCCTTACACGGTTATGCATATTAGAGAATCTTACCTTTTCATATAAGTTAACTACTGCACTTGAGTTGTACACCCATGCAAGCTATTTACATGGCTGTGCAAGTGAAAAGAAGGTCAACTTTTAAGAATCAATTTGACAAGTTGACTGACTTTTTGGGATTGTACACTCGTGTAAGGTGTTTACATGCCTGTGTAACCCTTCCTATAAAAGTTTTGGTTGAGTTACTTTCAAAAGGTGGGAAAAATTTTCATAAAGTAGAATTTTGTTGTTGGAAGCTTTTAAAATTTAGAAGCTTTCTTTTTTAATTTAGTCCCTTATTTTCAAATTGGTTTTTTAACTATTTTTATGTGAAAAAGATCTAAGAACTAGACATCAAATAGTCTAATCAAGTAAGTACACTGAAGGTAGTATAAAAAGTCTTCTCCCCTTAATTTAGTCTTCTGACAGTGTAAAATTTTTACATTTATCATTTTAAATGTTATAAATCTTACTTGTCGATTCATTTACACAATTTTGTCACATTTATTTTTGCTTAAATTTTGGTTGTGAAACTCTCTTTAAGGTTATTTTGTCATGTTGTAGAGATTATTAGATTGTCATTTTTAAGATCCCCTTTTATTTGTTTTAAAGCCAAATTTTTTCAAAAAATTTGATTTAAGAATCATTTGGCATGTTTAACAATCTTTTTTGCTCCTTTTTGGATCTTTTTGTTGACAAAGACTTTACTTTAAAAGGAAGGAAAAACTAACCTTTTATTTGGCAAGTACAGCCATGCATCACTTGATGCACTCTTATGTGTCATGTGATTCATGGCCAAAAATATGTTTTGCCACTCTTTTAAAATAAATAATTCATCCATACGTCGCTCAATGCACACCAATGCATTTCTCGACATATGTTAAAGATTTTGTTTTCTCTTTTTTCTCTTTTTATTCATTTCATTTTTCCTTTTAATATTTATTATTATTATTGATATTATTATTTTTGTTTTTGCAAATAACCCTTTCATGAGTATAGCCAAGCAAGCACTACATGTAAGTTCATCTCTCCCTTTTTTTTATTACGAAAACACCTTTTGACCACCAATGGAAAATGCCACAAAAATATTTGTATAAAATATTGGAACCTTTTGCTAATAAAATCGAACCATGGTCCTATCTTTTTCCTAAGAAACTCACAAGTAAAGATTAGCTTTCAATAGTGTAAAAGATTTTGTATATAATTTAATAATACGGGATATTTCCTAATAAAACTTGGACTAGAAAGCCCCTATCTTAAACTCTTGCAATGAAACACTTCTTTATAATTCACACATGAGGACCAATGTCCTCATCAAAAGAATCACAATGAATTTTTCGACTTACGGATGTTTGTTTTATTGCTTTATTCTATGCCATGACTTATCTCTTTCCTATGTGTTTGGGGACGCCTTTTATTTATTTATATGTTCTAATATTGCTTGTAAGGAAGGAGATAACATCATTAATTTGAAAGTAGTTATGTCACATTTATCAAAAGTAAATATAAAAGTGAAGTTCCAAACTCTCTCTAGGTTTTGGCCCCACAAGGTTGAAACACCTTTTTTCAATGTTCTATTGGATGGCAACTCTTTATATCAATCTTGTGGTGCCTAACAAATGCCTCATGTTAGTTGTTTGCTAATAATGGGGTAGGGACAATCTAAAATGCTATCTTACACCTTTTGAGGTTCGAGACTTAGCGACTCAGGTCGGGTCCCTTTCATATTGTGAAGCAACCAATCAGCTCGAGAAAGGAAAGCTTAACTTGTTTGGACCCTAAAAGTGGGATGAGTTTGCCAAGGTAAAAGGTTTTCCTCCATCTTGCTTGAAGATCTTTCCCTTAGTTTTAGGGGAGGGTTCTCGATCAATACTGGTGCGTGTCACAGTGGTGACTCCACTAAGGATGTTGAGACTTCACTCTGAAACTACTTTTGATTTATATGACAAAAGCTTTTAATCAAGAAATTTTATCTTTTTTCAAAAATTGCATTAGAATTATACTAGAGTGTTAGAATAAATTAGGCGTGTAAGGTCCCAATTTAGGCCTTGGAAGAATATCTAGGTATTCTTAAATGATAATATGGTCATTGTGTATATGTATGTTTAGTGAACTCTAAGTAAGGGTATAAGGTAATTACCTTAAGAAAAGAGGGGTAAAATGGTCATTTCAAATTGAGTTGCGTGTGTGATCAATTTTGGAAAAGATGCTAATTAAGGGACCTAATTAAAAAGAAAGCGAAAGTTTTAGGGCAAAAACATAAATTAAGGAAATTATGAGCAATTTTGAAAAGTGAAATTTGGAACCAATGGAAGCTTGGCACCTATCCTCTTAGATTTTTTTTGTTTAAGAATGAAGTATTTAAAAAGAATTCGAGGAGGAGTGTGCCAGCCACTTCAAGGAGTTTTTAGGCCACCATTATCTCCAATTAAGCTCTCAATAACACTTTGGAATCCAAATTTGATTTTGCTTGAGAAGAGAGAGTTTAGGGGTTACCATTTAAGGTAATAATTTATTTTTCTATTATTCTTGGGTTTGGAATAATCAATTTATAATGTATGTGAATCATTGTGTTAAAATAGCATGTGAATCCATTCTTGTAGAAGAGACATCCAGTAAGGGGAAAGAAAAGCTGGAAGGAGGAGCTTGAAGAAAGATTAAGTACAAGAAAAAGGTATGGGAATTTATTTGAAATTATTGTTTTACTTGATGTGGTGTTTTAAGATGTTAGAATGAATTCTTTATTGAGAGGATACTTAAATAGGATGGGTAAAGTGGCATGGGAACCAAAATTTTGATTTGTCTCCTCTTTGGCAAAAATCTGTCCTTAGGCTCACTAAATCTATTCGAACTTTTTTGCCTATATCTAGAGTTTGAGAGACCTAAATTGAGTAATTATGATTAGGTTAGAAATTAGATTCATTAATCTAAACTTCATTAGAAGAGATCTATGTCTGATTTTTGCTCTATTATGGTCAAAATTGAGCTTACAATCTAGCTGTCTGCTGCCCTATCATTTAGAGTAGTTTGTATTATTTATTGGATATCTTGAGATTGATAAGTCCAAATGGAATTATTTTTAATTTTTTAGAAAATATAAATGTATAGGAACAACTTTGTGAAGACAACTTTTCCAGAAAAAGTCATTTAGAGTGTCTAAATCGTGATGCAAGTTGAGTTGTTGAACTAGTTGGCAGGATTTTGGTGAACAGGGGAAACTCGCAATTGCCAGTGCCTATTGTCAAGGTAGTGAAAATAGGATTTTGTTCCCTAATTTTGATTTTTATTCCCATTTTCAACCACATTGGACTGCCCCATGTGTTATGCAATAATAGAATACATTATGTCTTAAAATATGATCATATAGAGCCTATAAATGCATATTTATATGAATTTATATCAAGGTATGTATATATATGTATACATGGTTTATAATATTCCCATTAGATAGTACCTACCAATATATATATGTGTGTGTATATATATATGGGATTGTAATATTAGTGTACATGTTAATAGTAATATTTCATTACTATGATACTTATGAACATGCATATGTACAGTTATAGATTATGATGTAATATAATGAATTGAATACAATTAATAAAATAATATATGAAATATTTAATATGTTTTTGAGATGCATGGTTGAGGGAGTCCGAATTAATAAGGCTATCTTTTTGTGCTAGAAAATAGAGGAGCTACAGAGAATGAGTACAAAAATTAAGGCGATATCATTAGGTTAGGTTGCAACCATTATGGCTAGAGCAGTAGGCTACATGGATATGAGGAAATCTCTTGGGGAACCAACTTACATAGATTATGCTATGTTGGCTTGAATGAAGACATTAATTAAAAAGCCATGGAGACATTGGTCCGATAGGGAAGAATATCTTTATGCACTTACCATTGGTAGCAACAGAGATAAAAAATCTGAATCGAAATTTGAGCCTGAAAATCCAACACCCCCACTATAGGAGCCTTTAAATCAAATGCAAGCTTTTACTACTCAAATAATGAATATGCTGGAGGGATATATGGATACTATGCAGGACCACATTCTTAAAGTAAAGCATAATTTAGAGGTGTTCACTATAAATTTTTGAAAGTGTTGGCCACCACCACTATTACCACCAGGAGAGTGATGATAGTTGTTGTGGACACCAACATTTTGAGAGGGGGGTAGAGCTTGTCTAAAGCTCAATTTTGTAGGAAGTTGAATCTTTCTTTTCGTTTAAGCACTTTAGTTTTTTTTTTTAGTTTGGTGTGTTTTTACTATTTTGTTAATCGTAGGATAACTGTTAACGTTTGTGTAAGCACTTTATCTTATAACTTTCACTTAAATTTTAGTCTGCCCTAGTTGTTTTCAAATTTTTAACATATTGAACTTTAAACTTAGAATGTGCATGAGTTAAAATTCTTAGGTTAGCAGTAGAATAAGTAAGTTGTTTAATGAATTTTAGTTGGAATAGCATTTGAACTTGACATATATTTGTTAGTTTGCATATTTTTTAGCACATTAGACCAATTTTTGAACTTAAAGAAAAGCCAATGCATTGAAATAGTGGAGTAAGGAATTTTAGAACAATAGAACCTTCCTCATCACCCTTTAAAGCATATAAATAACTCATTACAACTTAGAACATGATATAGGGAAAATTTTTCTTATTGAGCCAAATATAGACTATTTTCCTACCTTAATACATATTTTTGACTCTTGTTAACCCATTTTGAGCTTAAAAGGACATGCTTAATGATGTCATATTAATTTTTTGTTACCTCATTAAGTACCATATAACGTAAATACTTTTATCCTCCCTTGATAGAGTTGTCACTCTAGCTTTGGATAAACTAATGGAAATATGATTGGTTCTTTTATGCGAATAACAAGTAAGTGGGCTTAGTAGAAGAAGTTATTTTTGAAATCAAGTTTATGTATTCTTTCACCTTCAAGTTGAAAAAATAAGAGAAAAAGATTGAAAATAGAAATACAGTTTATGGTAAATTCTTAAGTGTGGGGAGATTGTTGCAAAGGCTAGTTTTCTTCTTCTATTAAGGGAATTTCAGTTGTATTCTCAATTGTTCTTAGCAAGTAAAGAATGTGGGAAAAGAGCTATAATTATGAAGTACTGATTTATTTAAGGCATTGAGTGGCTAATTCTTTTTGAATAACTTTTATCCTCTCTTTGTTAACCACTACCTTAGCCCCATTACAACTATTAAAGATCTATGTGATTTTAAGTAGCTTTTGAGTTCTTTAGTGGAGATGACTTTTGGATTTCGGTGCTAAAGAAGAGGTCTATGGTGTTTTTAGAATTTTAAGTGTGAAACCATTTGTACACTTAGGTGTACATTCATTCTAAAGCTTGGCTATATAATTGCATTGGTGTTTTAATTTTGAAAAGAGCTTAAAATCATTTTGGTCTTGCACAAACATAAGGAAACTAGCTTATATTATCTTGTTTATAGCTATTTTTATTGAAATTTTGTTAAGTGCTCTTGTTAATTGCTAAACTTAATTTTGAATTGCATATTCTTAGTTAAAGTTTGATAAATATGACAATGTGGTTGGTTCAAGTTTGCTTGGGGGCAAGCAGAGGCTCAGTGTGGGCTATTTGGTAAGTGTGCATTTTACAATGTTTTTAAGTGTTTTTAGTTTGTTTATTGTGTTAGTTTTATAGTATTTTAGTTAATCTAGAGTTTAATTTGTGATTTAAGGATTTAATTGTGTTTAATTATATTTTTAGGTGGGCAATTGAAAGAAAAAGAAGAAGTTGAAGGACTAAAAGGGTAATTTTGCAAAATAAGATGAAGAAAAGCATCATTTATAGTCTAGAAAAGGAACATTATGTGGAATCAATTCTTGATTCTATTGAATGGCCTTTTGAAGTGAGGGAAAGAAGACCATTCAGTGGAATCAAAAACTAATTCTATCGAATGGATCCCTTTTAAAGGTTGAGTATTGGCTATTTGGTGGAATCGGTCTCTCACTCTACCGAATGAGCTGTGAAGTGAAATTAGAGTTGGTTTAATATGGTGGTTTCAAGTTCCATTCTACCAGATTAAAAGGGTTTTCTTAAATTGGAAGTTTTCCTCCAAATCAAATTAAGAAGTCATCTGCTAATCAGGAAATCTATGATGCTCAGTTTAAGAAGTTTTAGTGGATTAAATTTCCTATTTTTGCTGCCTCTGTTTTGCCTATTAAAAGGAGACTCAAATCACAAGTTAGTTTTGTTGATTAGTGGTTGTTGATTAGTAATTGTTTTTAAGTTGCTAGAGTTGATTTTAGTTTATGTTCTTTGTAATTTTCTTTTAACTTCAGTTTTTAGTCTTTAATTATGAAGTGTGAGTAGTTTTTCTTTACTTTTGCTAAGGATACTTGAATCCTTAATCTTTTGTTGTGATGACTTAATTGAGCTTTAATGTACACTCAGGTTGATTATTTCTCGGTTTTAAGCATATTCTCATCTTTGATTTTGGTTGAATTAATTGTTGGTTTATTGGTCTAAATAACTAAAAGTTGATTTAAACACAATTAGGGGTTTGTATGTTCTTGGATTAATCTTTTGAGTTAATGCATGATTGTGTTATGTTTTGAGATAATTATATCATGATAATATAGATTAATATTAAGAGAGGAGGAACCGAGAATATACTGTAAATTGAATTTGCTTGGAAAAGAGTTTAATGAATGTGTAGAAAGTTAAACTAGATCTTTATACTGAATGTTAAATTGTTCTTAACTGGGAATTTAATATTTAAGAAAGGCATTCTTGATTCAAAATATCAGGTCTTATTCATCTAGTTTTCCATAATCACTTATGTTCTTAAGAAATCAAGTCATTGCAATAAAAGGTTAAGGTGGATAGTCTCTTAGTGAAAGTTGTTTTTAGATATTGATTGTTACCCTATTTTAATTACTTGTTTATTCCTATTATTTATTTTAAGTCATTCATAATTTTCTTTGACTTATTATTTCGATTTTAAATGTTTATCATAACTTTTGGGTGTTCTTTTCTCTCTACACATAATTTTCATTCTAAAACTCAAAATCTTTTCATGCACACACAAGTTTCCCTTGGGTTCGATATTTAGAGTCTTAATTTATATTTTCTTATATTACTAGCTGATCTAGTACACTTGCTAGACTCTGGTCAATGGTTGCTAAGTTAGAAAGGAGAAGTGAGGAAGTAATGGTAGAGCTAGAGAAAGAAATTGAAGATGACGAGTCTAGTGAAGAAGAATGTACATCGAAAAAGAGGGACTCTAAATCTGAACTAAAAACTCTCCTATCTCATTTGAAATATGTGTTCTTAAAAAATGAAGCAAAACAAGTAATAATCTCTTCTATTTTGATAGGATTCAAGGAATAGATGTTGATCGAAGTGTTGAAAAGGCACAAAAAAGCAATAGGATGGGAGACAACAGACTTGAAGGGGATCAATTCAAGTTACTGCACTCACCGAATTCCAGTAGAGGAAAAATGTAAACTAGTGGTTCAACCTCAAAGAGGACTCAATTCGGCGATGCAAGAGGTAGTTAAGAAGGAGATAATCAAGCTCTTCAATTCAGATATTATCTATCATATATTAGATAGTAAGTGGGTGAGCCCAATGTAGTGTGTTCCCAAGAAGGGGGGATGACAGTGGTCAAAATGAGTTAGATGAGTTTATTCCAACTCGTATGGTTATAGGTTGGAGAGTCTACATAGATTAGAAGAGGCTAAATAACTCCACTAGGAAAGATCACTTCCCCTTGCCATTTATCAAATGTTAGACAGGCTAGCTAGGAATAGGTTTTATTGCTTCCTAGACAGGTATTCGGGGTATCTAAAAATTCCTATAGCACCCGAGGACCAAAAGAAAACAACCTTTACTTGCCCTTATGGAACTTTTGCCTATACGACAATGCCTTTCGGATTATGTAATGCACCAGCTATGTTTTAGCGATGTATGATGGCAATTTTTCATGACTTCATAGAGAAATTTATGGTTGTCTTCATGGATGAATTCACCATTTATGAGAGAGATTTTGAGAGTTTTCTTAAGAATCTAGATATAGAGAGGTGTGAGAAAAAAAAACCTAGTATTGAATTGGCAAAAATACCATTTCATGGTGAAGGAAAGAATAGTTTTAGGAGTTTGCTTGTGTTGCATTAATCATATTGTTTAATTTTGTGTGTCATTGTTCACTGGAAGCATATTTGTTTTGCGGTCATGAGTTGAAGTAGGTTGGAACTTATTAAAAACCATGATTATTAAGTTATGCCCTATTGCTGCTAGTTAGTTTGAGCTTATTGTGCCTTATTTAGCATTAAGACTCTAATGCCAATTTTTATCTTTCTAGGCATGCCAACGCTGTTTGGATCCTTATTGTTGCCTTTATACTCTACATGAACTGAGATGCATATTTGTGTTAGACTCACTTGAATTGTCATACTTGCTTGCTTGCACCTATTCAACTCTCTTCAAAAATTTTTGTCAATTATTCATAGGTCCTTAAAATTTGATGCTACATTGCCCATTTTATTGACCTTATACTTAATTAATGAGTCAGTGCATGTTGATCAATCATGAAATTGCACACTATCATTGGTTTTCAACTTTAATTATGAGTTTGGCTTGGATGCTTTCATTGTGTTACATAGTCCAATCATCCATGTTGAGAAATTTGTTAATGGTTGTTTATCACTTGCACAAAGCACCCACCCACACTTGAAGTAGTTTTGTTGATACCTTTCTACCAGGATTTTGATCAATTGAGAATTCATTGGCTCATATTCCTTTGTCAATTTCTTTTGCTCACTACACTTTCTTGCAATCATTCTTTTCTCAATTGTTCTTTGAGCTTGAAGGGATAGGTTGGACTTTTAGCAATTAGTTGTTTCACCATATCCTGACAAGAATTTAATGCTTTGGTGGAGATTTTAAGGACATCTAACTCTTGATATTTTGATTATTGGCATTATTTTTAGGTGTTGCACCTAGTACCTTGTGCAACTTATCTAATTAACTTTGATGTTTGAAATTTAGCCATGCATGATTTTGTTTCATTTTTGCTAGAAACTTTTGTCAGGATAGTGTTTGTGTATGCATCATAATCTTTGTGCAATTTCATTGTCTTGTATCAAGGTATATAGGCTGAAATGATTTGACTTGCGAGCTACTAGTTTCCAAAGGATAACTTGGTTATCATGGTTGAGTGTCACGTACTTTGATGTAACTTACTTTTGTGCTATGTATCCACATTTGCATCCATATTTTTACATTTTCATGTCCAATCATAGTAGGAATGACCATCTTTTACTGCTATCAACCCTTGCTCATTTCTGCTTATCATTGTTCAATGAAGCATGTTTGTTTGAAGTAATGAATCATGTGTAGATTGGGACTTTATTGAACCCATGGTTTTTGTTAGCTTGTGTTTCATAAATGTTTGGATGTACTGTGATCCCTTGATTGCATATTGTTGTTGCTATTTATTCTCACTTTACTGTGCCTTGACTAGACATGAACTTGAATGCAAGACCTACTCCTTTGTTTGATCTGGGTACTCAGAAGAAACTTACAGCTACAAAGGATTCAATTGCATATGAACACCTATTCTTTTGTTCATTTGTTTTTATATGTTATTGTGTTTCATCAATCATAAGTTGAGCATGAGAATTATAATTATTTAGACATTTAAATAATTCTTTGATGGCTTTCTTAAGATTTAACCATGGTTTTCATCCTACTCGTGCCAAACCTTGTGAGCTTTTAGTATTGCCTAATGTGAATTGTAAGAATTGAGAGGCATGCTTTCCTTGGATTGCTTGCTTTATAGGCTTGTTTGCTTGTAGTTGCCATTTTCTTATGGTCATAGTGCTTAAATATCCATTGTTGTTTGAGTTATGATGCTGAATTATCCCAATTTTTAAGCTAGAACTTAGTTTTTAGTTAGAAGTATTGTTGATAGGGTATGAATTTTGCATTTGAGCTTTAGACTTCCCACTTCCCATTTAAACTTATTATGTTTACAAACTTGAACATAGTTGGAGTTTTTGCTCAAGTGTTGTGCTTTGTTTTGAGTTGTTTAAATTGCCATCATTAGCTTAATGAGACAACATTATAGGAATTTTTACAATTTCTTGCTTATCATTTTCACCCATGCTTCTGAGTTGCAAATTTGTTTCTAGAGCAAATGTTTTTTCTTGATTGTTGCAAGCATATTGAAAAATTTGTCTGATGTAGGGATTCTTGTTCTTTAATTTACAATTTTACTTATATCCCTCATTTTGAATGATGTAGTGATGCCTAAATTTATGTTCAATTATTTGCTCCACTGTCAGTTTATGTTTTGTTGCTTAGCTTCCAATCATTTTGAGACTCATGTCTATGTTGTAATTACAATTACATCCCTTATTTGCTATCTATACCATTCATTCCATAATAAGCTCTAATTGTGCTAAGCATTGCTATTCCAATTCTTTTGGATGTGATTCTTGTGCTTCTTTTGAGACATTGGGAAGATTTAACTTTGTTTTGTTTCCTTGATTGCTAGTGGTACCAAAACAATCTCGCACTCAAGGTTCTTCATCATCACAAGCTTAAGCCATTCAGCCTCTCTTTAGCCAGCCTCTACCACCTGGTGACCAGGCAAACCCAACCAACCACTAGCTTAACCTTTAGCCTAGAGGAAGAAGAAGAGATCAAATGAGCCTAAAATACCAAGCTGGGTGCTTGAGAATGCCAAGACTATCTACAAAATTCTATCCAACTGTGAGTACCTTCCTTTAGCCTACTTGGATTTGAGCCTACTGGACAAGTTAGGGATTAAAGAAGAGGTGGATAGACACATTGCAACAATTAGCCAAGAGAAATTTTTTTAGTGCAGGGAGCTGGTTTATCCCAAGTTGACTAGAGATTTTATGGCTAATATCAAGTGCCACTTTGGGTATGAAGAATTTCTTGACATGGTTAAATTTTTGTTGGAAGGAAAATATTATGAGAGGACCTTTGTGAATTTTTATGAGGATTTAGGTTTTCCTAGTGATGGTCTCTTTACATACCCTAACTATGAAAAGAACATAACATGGGAAAAGATCAAAGATCCCCGAGCTGATGGTTCATACATTTTAGGAACGACCAAATCCCACCATTTGAGGGACCATACATTTAGAATTTTGCATAGATTTTTTTCTTTATTTTCTATATCTCATGTGCAGTCTGTAGGGTAGGTTAACCTACCAGAGGTACTAATTTTAGCCTACATGGCCAGAAACTTTCCTATGAATGGTGCATACCATTGGTGGAACAAACTAGAAGCAATACAGTAGCAGCCTACTAAATTAAAGAAGATATCATTGGGAGGTTGGGTGACCATGATTACTAGGGCCTTTGAGCACCCCTTAAATAAAGATGTTGCCCTCCTTGTAGTAGTCTATATTGACTAGAAGTTGCTTAAAAATATGAAGGTACTTATTGAGGATCCGATTGTAGAACATGGTATTAGGCTTATAGATCGGGATGAGTACATGAGGAAAATGGCTAGGAGTTTGAGCAACCCTCCACCTAGCCTAGACCAAGGAGCTCTCACACTCTCTTTTTCCTAGTAAACTGCCCTGATAGAGAGGATGGATACCCTAGCTATCAATTAAGAAAAGTTCAAGCAGTAATAGGAGCATATTTTAATAGCTTTGGCCACCTTAATCTCCAAAATTGACATAGTTGCACCACCTCCTCCTCCTCCATTTGAACTTTGATTGTTGGGAGTTTGCCTACCTCACTTTATATTTTTTCTGATGATTCTATAGTAGTTACTGAGGACAATAACTTTTGAAGTGTGGGATAGGGGATTATTTTTTAGAATTGAACATTGATTTTTGTGGATAGTAGTTAGAACTTAATGAATTTTGTGAAGGAGTTTTGTTTTGTGAAGAATTAGTGCTAACCATTGCTAAAGGTAACTTTTTGCGAAGACTTATGAAGATTTTTTGTGTAGATTTTTAGGAAGAAGATTGGGTTTCAAATGTTCAAAATTAGTAAAATCCTTGAACTGCAAACTCCTTATTTTAGTTATTTTTGTTTTTAAGTTTGGAAATTTTATTAATTGTTTAAGTACATTTTTGTTTTTAGTAAAGTTGTTGCATTTGGAGTTTTCTTTACTTTTGATTTAAAGTAGTTTATCTTAGTTTAATTTCATTTTCTACTTTTAGTTATCTTTTTATGCTTTACTTTTAATAGTTTTAATAGTTTTATTTTTTTAGTGTTTATTTACCTTTAAGTCAAATTTTGGAATGATGTGTCCGTGTTGTTGAGTTGTTAATTACCAATTGTAATTAGTCTGAGTTTGCCCAGTTAATCTTAATGGGATCAATTTGAACTCTAAATTGTAAACTGTTATTTTAGAGAGCTTTAGGTAGCTAGAAAGCAATAGAATTATTCAGCAAAAATTTTTCTCTTAATTCGATCTCAATTAGTTATATATCATCCAATTTATTATTCAATGAGCACCTTAGGCTATTTTTGTGAAAATTGTAAGAAAAACTAGTGAGTGAAAGCATTTGAGTGAAGGAATTCTAGAATAGCTAGAACCTTCCTCATCACCCTTTGAAACAAAAATTCAACTCAGACATAATTAGGACATGGCCTAGGCAGCCTTTCTTTGGCAGTCACTTTGAAATGATTTTTGATCTATCTTGTGATTCATGATTACCATTGCTAACCCCCTTAGGCTAAATTGGTATGCTGAAAGTGTATTGCTTAAATTTTTCTTGATTACACTCATAAATTTAACCATATAACTTAAATGTCGTTTATCTTCAATATTTTAGAATTGGCCACTCTAGGTGGGGTAGTATTGTTAATTTTAAGTAACGAAATTGAGTTGTTCTTAATCAGTTAAGAGTGTTAAATTTGTAAGGAAATGGGGTAGTGAGAACTATGGTCTAATAATCCCAAGACATTGCTAATTTTAAAGCTTAAAGAGTTATTGGTGCCCTTTTGGTTTATTTAAAAAAAAGAAGTATACAAAAGTTATGCTACAGAAATTTTAATTATTACTACAATAAATAAGTGTGGGGTACCTGGCATTTAAGGAGAGGTATTAAATGTTGAGCTAGTCCAAGAGATAAAATTTAAGTTCATCCTTCCTCTACAATTGTGAGCTTAGCTGATGTCTTTTGAGACTCGGATGTTAATTTTGCTAGTAAAAGCAATAACTTAGAAAGGAAAGTTGTTGATGTTTAAAAAGTCAGGTTGTAGTAGTGGTAGTGTGGTTGATTATAATTTGCTAACTTTATCCATTCCTTAGAGCTAATACTTTAGCCTCATTACAACCTTAATGTAAGACCTAGTGATCCTATTTTACTCTGAGTTGTTTGGTGGAGATGACCCTTGTGGTTCAGGTGCTAAAGGAGAGGCCTATGGCTATTTCGAGTTTCAAGTGCAAAACCATCATATTCTTCTTTTTACTCAATTGCTAGAGTTTGTTAGTAGTTTCAGTTTTGCAAAATAGTGAACTTGTTTAGGCCTAGCACACACATAAAAGAAATTGTTTGATATAGATTAGTTGAGTCTTTTTGATTGAATTTTTCATTTTAAGTGTCTTCTGCTGAGTGTTATTCGGGCATCTCTAAAATTTCTTATTTTGAATTAGAGTTTAAGTTTTCAAGATTGTGGATGATTCATTTGCTTGAGGGCAAGCAAAGTCTAAGTATGGGTTATTTTGATAACTCCGATTTAGTGTCTATTTTTAGTTCCTTTTCAGTCTAGTTTTGTGTCTTTTACTTTGGTTTTGCTTTAGTTTAATAAATTCTTTCTAAATTCAGTTGATCCTAGCTTTTATGAGTTTTGGAGAGTTTTTGATGGAATTTTATGCTTAATTGTAATTTTTGCACATACCTCACGGTCAGCAGGTTTTACTTGTTCATTATGACTTATGCTTTCATTAAAATGCACCATTTCAAAGAGTGTCACAGTCAGTAGTGCAATTGTTCTTATAGGGGTGATTAATTTGACCTAGGAAGCTCTTTAGTACAATATCGAGAAAAGAAAGACCTCACGATTAACAAATTTTTGGTATTGACCGTGAGGTAGTCAAGCCATCAGCCCAGAATGCAAATGAGAGCTATGTTATAGTCAACAGATTTTTGGTATTAACCGTGACCCCTATCTAGAAGATAGTTGAGGGTTACATAACGGTCATCAGGTTTTACCTATTAACTGTGACCCTTGGTAGTTAAAAAGGGGATTTTTAATAAGTCACAGTCAACATGAATTTCTTGTTGATCGTGACCCTTTTTGGCCTTTATATATCGGATTTTTCTGTAGAATTAGGAGTTCTTTCCTCTTTTTTAAATCTAGGGTTTTCTTTCTTCTTTCTTTCAGTATTTAATTTATTGTTATATATAGATACAAAGATTATACTTAAAAATAGGTAAATTTAAAGAAAAATACTTAGATTTAACACCATACTCAGTTTAGATTTTAAGTTTTTCACATCTTGGAGCTCATTTACATTGAAAATTTGGAGAAGAAAGTTGAAGAAGCTTGGGATTCAACTGGGTTTTCTTTCTCTACGAAATTTTTGGGTTTATTCTTTCTTTCTTTCTTATTATTTTGTAATGGATAGTGAGTAGTCTTTAGTTGTTTAGGGGATCTTTGAATCCCCTTGCCCTAAATGTGAATATTGAACATATTTTGAGTTTATATATATATATGAATGGTTTATTTCGGTATTGCTCTATTGATGGTTTATTAGTTTTTATTATCTTAAATTAATTTATAGCTTTTGATGAATGGGTCTATCATATATCATTGTTGGATGTTATGCTTGGATGGTTGAATGCTACGAATGTATATTTCTCTTTTCTTTTATCATAAATGCTATAAATTTTAGATTGCTCCAGAATGGGAAACTTAATATGCAGGATTTTTGTGATTTTTTGGACTAGAGTGTAGAGTGAAATAGACAAGTTTTGGGTTGTTTAGCTCTGAAATGGGAAAGCAAACTAAACTTAGGATATTAGACCCATGCTTAGGCTAATTGTAGGGTTTGCTCCAAAAAGGGATGCCTTACAATTAGAGTAGCTTGTTCCAAAATGAGATGCTTGGGTTAAGAGGGTTATCCTGAATTTATTTATATATATCTTTAGGTTAAATTAATTCACATTGGGTATGGAGATGATGAGTGAACCCAAGCAACGCTTTTATCTTGTCAAATTTTATACTTATCTATTCCATAGAGAAAAGAAAAAAAATACTACACGTTAATTTCATTGTTAAATTTTCTGAATACCATTTAGTTGATAGCTTGCACACGCACAAAAATTTTGGAATTCTTTAGCATACAATTGATTTTCACTTCTTGCATTGTCAATCCCTTGGGACTCTTAACATATAGGATTTTTGTGATTTTAGGACTAGAGTGTGGAGTGAAATAGATGAGTTTTAGGTTGTTTGGCTCCGAAATGGGAAAGAAAATTAAACTTAGGATATTAAACCCATGCTTAGGCTAATTGTAGGGCTTGCTCCGGAATAAGATGCCTTACAATTAGAATAGCTTGCTTCGGAATGAGATGCTTGGGTTAAGAGGGTTATCCTGAATTCATTTATATATATCGCTAGATTAAATTAATTCACATTGGGTATGGGGAGGATGAGTTAACCCAAGCAATGCTTTTATCTTATAAAATTTTATACTTGTCTATTCCATATAGAAAAGAATAAAATATTGCAAGTTAATTTCATCATTAAATTTTATGCATATCATTTAGTTGATAGCTTGCACACACACACAAATTTAGGAATTCTTTAGCATACAATTGCTTTTCACTTCTTACATTGTCAATCCCTTGGGTATGATATTCGAGGATCCTAACTATACCTCAGTTTATTACTTGATGATTCAGTGCATTTACTGAAAACGCATTAATGCCTTAGTGGGCCCAATCCGATTCGTATGAGTTAGTCAAAATACATAATGGTCAAAACCCATATGCCTGTGCTTTCAATTAAAGAGGTTATGCTATCAATTTTCTACTGTTTACCATTCACATCCATTGGGTCCTTTGTTGACCCATGGGCTAACCCACTAAGGAGTCAGATTGCACGACCTCCTGTGTGGGACCAATAAGGGTGAAAGGTTATTGTTATGCTTGTGTGTGATTGTGATTGATGCCCAACAAAATCATTCATTGCATACATGTATCATGTATATACCATGATCATACATCATTCATCCTGCATCATTTCTAACATTTGGTCCTTGCAGCCATCATAGATTAATCTAGATGGTCCAGGGGATTAGATGGTCTCCTTATTTGAAGATCAAAATTTGAGTTGCCAAGACCAAGTCAAGTGCAGAGTTGGGTTTACAAGCCAGTTCAGAGTTAAGTGCAAACAGTCAAGAAATAAGTTCAGAAATAGAAGAAGAATAGTTGAATGAAATCGGGAGAGTTACTGAGGAGACTGGGAGGTTGCCATCTTTAAGAGAAAGGTTATTTGAATTTGTTGTTAAGACCTTAATGATGAGGGATAAGTTAGATAGGAGGTTGGATAGGTCTGTCTAAGAGTTCGAGGAAAGAATGTTGGCTATGATCAGTGGATTGGTGTCCTTTATGACACCAAATGTTAGACTTGGCTTGTAGCATTTGCTCGCGAGATACTGGAGCCAACCTATGTCAAGAACACTACCGTAGTAGATGTTTCTATGCTTCGAGATCCAACAAGGAGGACAAAGAGACATGACCCTAAAAATGATTATGTTGAAGAGGAAAATGAAGAGTATGTTGCCCTTAGGACGAATATGAGGAGTGGAGGTCCTAGTGTTGAAGATCCAGTCCCCAAGACAATTGAGGAGAAAGTTAAGGCTATGTCTAGGCTATTGTCCAATGGTAGGGGAATGAACCCTGAAGATAGATTGAGATGATCCATTGTCATAGAGGTTTAAGATGCCTAGCTCACTACAAGAAAAAAGGCTTTCAAGGACGGGAAATCCAGTCCTTAAAAGTGCCAATCCGGTCCCTAAAACTTAATAAGGATAGGAAAAACCAGTCGCTATTCCATCCTTATAGGCTCCGCCGCTAATGATAATTAAGGACGAGATATATCTACCGGTCCTTAAAACTTTTAGTGACCGAGTAAGAAACTGGTCCCTAAATAGTATTAAGGACCGATTTTCCTATTCTTACTAATGTAAGTCATGTGTTCTTTAGAGTTAATAAGGATCGAATATATGGTCCACAAAAATATAATAACGACCGTAAATGTTTAAGGACCAATCTTAAACTCGATCGCATAAAACCATTAGGGACTGTATAAAAACTGGCCCCAGTTAGTATTAAGGACCGGCTTTACCATCCTTAATAATATAAGTCACCTGATCATTACAATAAATATGGACCAAAAATCCGATCCATAAAAATGTAATATTGACATTAAATTTTTAAGGACTATACTAAAATCCGGTCTTTAAAATATAAATAAGGAAAGGAAATGCCATCCTTAAAAGCAATAATCATAGTACCATATGATAGATTAAAGACCATAAAACTTTAATTAGAAACCATTCTTTTTACCTTGTATTTTTAATTTAGTATCACAACTAGAGCATCCAAATTAAAATTGCTCAAAAGCATAGATAATTAATAATATAATACATTAATAGATTATTTGTAATTGATACGTATATAGAATTATCATCCAAAAAATCAATGCATTGTTTATATAGCCCCTTTGCAAAAAAAAAAAAAATCTATAACAAAATAAGATAATGCTTCTCTATCTAGCCAAAAATCTAATGTTCTTTCGAATCTTCATATTCAATTTGTACTTCAATGTTTTGTCCATACCAAAAACTGCAAAATGTATAAAGAAACAAAAATGATTATGCCAGAAAATATATAAATCTACTATAAATAATTAATTAAATCTACAAATATTTAGAGAACAAACCTTAGAAAAAGTATATGTCCTTCAAGTGTAAATATATACACTTCAAAAAGTCAGCATATGAACCTCAAAAAAATATAATTCCACCAAGTGTAACTATCTACACTTCAAAAAGTCAGCATATATGAAAGGGACTGCAAGATTGATGAACAAATTCCCTTTGAAGAAGACATTGAAATCAATTTGATAACTAGATTTCGAGAAACACCACCAATGCATAAGAACTTAATGTAATTTTAAATCATTCAACGAGCAGTAATGTAATCAACATTAAGAACAGTTGATCAAATAAGTAAAAAGGGAAAAGCAAAAAAAAATTAGTGGCTGGTGTTATCATTATCAATGGTGAATATTGTTTACAAGAGAGTTGTTTTCAAGGCTTCAAAGTTAACTCACTGAATGGTGTTAAGAAGACATGTTTGTGATTAACTTGTAATCTGGTTTAAACTTTATAACATACCCTACAAAGTAGAAAACTCCAATAGTTATCAGAGCTATGGCATATCAACCATAAAACATAAAGCAAGCTAAAATAGAATAACAAATACAAAATACCTCAAGTGCTAAAGATGTTAACCACTGTTGGGGTAAGTGTCGAGTCAGATGTTCATCCACAATTGCAAGTCGAGGTGAGAATAATCGAAGAGCATTTTCAATTGCAACAGCCCTTAAGGGAAAGATGACAACATTCTTGCCGAAGACAAAGATTAGTCAACATCGCAATTTATATAACAGAACCAAAGATGCATGGCCATGGAGTAACTTTCAGGCCATCTATTACAAGCATCACTATTCTGAATAAAACAAAGGTTAACAACCCATAAATGAAATAAAGTACAATCCATACAACACAGGAGAAAATTTCATGGTCCAGTTGAATTAAATATGCTAATTACTCTGCCAAGAGAGCAAGCAAGCATCATAAACACTCCCAAAATTAGAAGTAAATACTAAGTCCACATTAAGAAAACTGTATACAAAATTATTTGCATGTAAAACAATAAAGACCCTCAAATAGGTAAACAAATCTATAGAATAATATTGAAAAGTAAATGTTTTGTACCAACCAAAAGTGGCTAGTAGGATGTCATTTTGGAGATAGAGCACTATTATGCCATAAAGGATAAATAAAATTATAGTTCACTTTAATCAGATACAGTTTAATCAGATAAATAAAATCATTTTGAAGTCCACGACATTCTAACAAACGTTTACACACGGCTTGTCCAGGACTGCGTTCAAACAAATAGATAGAAAAAATAAATCAACAAATTCTCATGATCAAACAATCAAAAGAGCAAAAAATAAAAACATTGCAAATTATCAAAGCTGAGATGATCAAGAGAGAAATCGTACCTTAAAAATAGAATACAGAGCCAGAAAATTAGGAATCGTGCGGCGGGTCGAATAATGAAGACGATGGCCACAAAAAGAAATTCCTGTTCTCACAATTATTTTGGTTTACCACACAAACGTACCTACATCCCTCAAAAATTCCTTGAAGTGCTCGGCATGAAAATCTTGCTCCATGAGAATTTTCACAGCAACTTCCTGTAGTTACATGACTATTTTAATATGTAAAAACACGAGCTACAAGAAAAGAGGAAGATAGTAACAGCTATTCTTCCATTTAAGCACAGAACACATATTCTTGATACAAGAAAAGAGGAAGATAATAACAGCTATTCTCGACACGGTTAAAAGTTCCAAAAGAACCTGAAAAAAAAAACAAAAATTCATCTACGAGTACAGAATCATAGCCTCCGACAATAGTAATGGTGAGTTGTGACAATGATGGTCATGTTATAATGGCCCTAAAATAATGGCTGCACTTTAGGGGTCTGAGATATAATTGTCATGTTCTCACTCTAATAGGCGGTACATCAGGAAAGAGGAAATACCTGCTCCAATTCTCTCTTTCAAAACAAGATCACTCCATGGTATATCCAAATCCTCCACATAAAGCAAAAGTTCTTTACTTGTTTTGCCAGAAAGCAGTTGACTGCCTTCAGAATACCTTGACATTTTAGCAGTATCCACTCTCTGATCAGAAAATGATAAAAGTGGATGCACTTTTTTGTGCCCAATAGGTGGGAGATGCTTTAAAGGGATCACATATTTCACTATGTTTGCTGATTGTTTAATATTCTGTGAGAATTTATATGGTTTACAAACTTGATTATTTTTTTCTTGGGTACTTGCCCGGGAAGCTTTATTTGTTTAGTGAGCCATCATATATTTACATGCAAAAGAGTAGATACATTGAAATCCCTTAGCTAGTTCAATGTGTTCTACTATGTAATGGTTTAGTGAAGTCATTAACTTTTACTCCTTGACTTGAAGCAACCAAATATTCTGAGATATCTTAAAAAGCAATGAATGACAAATAAATCCCTGCAAGAAAGTATGAGTTAAACCATGTTTCACTTACCAGACTCTAACCAAATAATACCCACACAACTAGTCAATTTGGACACTTAATTCAAACTTCTCCACAAAAATAGATAATATAAGCAGTTGCTGATACAAAGCATCTCATAAAATAAAGGTTGTATCTACAGGTAAATATAATAGTATTTAGAGATAAGTTAGAGCAATAAATTTTGCAACATTTATGCACATGAATTATTAAGCCTTACCTGTTGAAGCATCATCAAATACCAGATTGAGTGATTGACAGTGTAAGAGTACTATTTGGCCAAAAACCTGAAATCAATGGTAGATTCAACTGATTTCATACGAGGAACGCGCAATGGTGAAGAAATTGAGATGGAAGAAGGACCATTGAGCAAGGAGTTGGGTTCACATAAACAACCTGGCTTCCCTACCAAGTCCACTAGATACTCCCTAAAAAGAGAGAAATTTACAATTTGTGAGATGCTATTTGGACAATGCTGCTCTAAAAAAATGCAGTATAGCATACAAATATTCAAAATTTACCATGATAACCAAAAAATGTTTAATAAACTAAAGGCAATTCAAACTTAGGAAAACCCAAGAATAAAAGAGAACCCATACATTGGAAACCAGCATATATTAGTATATTACATTTGTTCAACCCTCCACAAGGTGCAAAACAAACATCAAGTTTTAATTGTAGTGCCCTTACCTAGAAGACATACTTGAAATGAATTTATCCCACTCAAATGACAAGTTCAATGTCATGTTCCGTAACTCAAATGTTCAACCATGCTACAGGTGTTAAATTCACATTTTGTTACAAGTAATTAGCTATAACTCCCAAGATAACTTGACCCATTCAGTGTCTTTGGATTGTTAATGATTGGAAGTAAACAAGGAAAACAATTAAAATTGAAGCATGCTCAAGCGTAAATTTATTTGTTTCAAAGAAAAGAAAGATGCAGGAAAATTATAATATCTTGCTATATGTTACCAAAAAAGAAAAAAAAAACCTGTCAAGGCCAAATCAAACAAGACATGAGGATGCATCATCCCTTTTACAATATTTACAGCCTCTTGCAATCTGACATGGCAAATTAATTGTGTCGGCAAGCACCTATACAGGTTATATTTGAATGAAATCAGTTCCTTCCTTCTTCCAACAAAAGGTTATCAACTAAAAAGAACAGAGAATTCAAGGACATGATAAAAACAGTTCTCATTACGTCAAGCATAAATTCTAGATAACTGCCACCCAATAAAAGTTTACAATTAAAGTTCACAGTATGAAATATCACAAAGTGCATTAGACCTTACCTTGAACAGTAAAGCTCGATGTTTGTATAGACCACCATATAAGCTGCCAATAGGAACCACAATAGATCCTAAGCAATCTTTTAAATCTTCGCTACATTCCATCCATATGGAAATGAAATCATCTTTTGCCATAGCGGTTGAACCCCTTATTACAACAATTGAAACGCAATTAAAAAGGCATTATAGGAAAAAATAACTTCTAATTTTTACCCAAATAGCAGGTGAAACTCACCCCATGCGACTGCAGACAAGCTTTGCCCGCTGATAATTAACCAAACAGAAATATGTCATATCCCAAATTGCTCAATACACAGAAGTGAGAACGATTATGCAGAAAAGGTTTATAGAGTCTCCAAAACACAAAAGCAAGACTAGAAGAACAAGGAAATACAAGGAGAAAAACGAACCTATGTTTTATAACTAATTAAAAATAAGAAAACGAAATTCAAATCTCAAACCTTACACAAAATGTTTGCTTTCACTCTAATTTGTGTATAATTGGAATCAAGAACCCTAATATGGTCGTTCTTTTCTAGCGAGGAACGTCTTCGCAGCAGCTGTCGTGGTAGAGCACATCATATCGGGGCTGTCTATGGGGGAGCAAGTTGTATCGGAGGTGTCGAGAGTGAAGTGAGGAAGAAGTGTCCGTCGATGCAATGTCAGTACGGAGTCTCAATCAAGTGAAACCCATCTATTAGGGCGGAGAAAGTTTTATTAGCAAAAGAAAACAAAAAACAAAGCAAATAAGCAAATGGATTTCGTGAGAAAAGAGATGGTTTTTTCTTTTGACTTTTTAGGAGTGCGCGAGTTTACCCCGCCCAAATTTGGTTATTTTAAAGACCATAAATTAATAATTTTTAGGACCGATTTTTATGCCATCACAAATAATATGGACTGAATTAAAAATTAAATACCATATAAAAAATTGGTCCTTATTGGTATATTTTTAAAGACCAGAAAACTGACCGGTCCATAAACTGTGGTCTTTAATAAACCTTTTTCTTGTAGTGGCTTGCCAAGGTTCGATAGTACTTCAGACCCTTTGGCCCACGTTAAATAATACACACTGATCATTAAAGGGACTACCCTAAATAAAAAGTAAAAGGTGGAGTATTTTTGTTTAAGTTTGATAGGGCCTATAATTAACTGGTATTATGGGTTGGATAGGCGCACCAAGGAAGATTGGGATCTATTGAATAAGGAGTTCCTTAAAAGTACAATTGTAATACCAAAATAGAGGTTACTTTGAAAGATCTTAAGCTACTTTAGTAGAAACATGATAAATCCTTCCATGAGTACCTCACTAGGTGGAGGAATAGGATAATAGAGATGAAGAGAAAGCCTCACACAACTGGTCAAATTAGGCTATTTATTCAAAATGCAAAACCATACTTGACAGTTGGCTTAAAAATGAAAGGTCTAAAAGATTAGGAGTCATTAAAGGATATAGCCATTAAAGTTAAAGGAGAGTACCTACCCACAAGGGCAACCAATTAGGGTTATAGGAGGAACTTTAGTAATAATGAGGCAATTGGGAATAGTAGTAGGTCAAAAAGAATTTGAAAAACTTCAAAAGTGTCCACTACAGAAGCTAGTCAGAGGCATTATTCCAATTTATGTAAGTCACTATCTTGGGTGCTAGATCGTTTAGGCGAGGAAGGGAAGCTTCTGCCACTGCCCTCAAAGCCTGCGAAGAGTCAAGGGCTTCCCCACTATAGAGAAGATCATTATTGTGCTTACCATCTGCACGCTGGGCACCTGACTGACTACTGCCACAACCTGAGGAATAGAATTCAGGATTTGATAGATAATAAATAGATTTTGAATCCTAAAAAGAGAGACAAAAAGAAGAAATGAGGTTATAATGTTGTGCTTCCTCCAGTGTTTATGATCAAGTTTAACTTGCCTAAATGGTATGTCATGAAAGACCTATATAGGAAAAAGTATGTGACTATTACTCACTCCACCCCCAAAGTAATAGCGCCAAGTGAAGAAAATCGGCCAGTTTCAATGATTGATTGCTAGAATAACCCTATAGAGAGTGAGGATGAAGGGGCTTTGGTGCCTATTAACATCTAAAGTTCAGCCAGTAAAAGTAAGGAGGCGATAAGGGAGGAGAAAAAGGTAAGGGTGGTCACTAGGAGTGAAAAGCAGCCGGCTTCTGCTATAGTGCCTATGGAAAAGGAAGTTGAAGGTGATTAGATAATTAAGCAGTTGAAGAAGATGTAAGCACAAATTTCTATTTGGGATATACTAAAATGGTCTCCTTTGCACAAGCAGAGGTTAGTGGAAGCCTTAAGTGAATCTAATGTTGCTGCCACCATTTCACCCTCTGAACTGTTAAATTTGGTCAAGGGGGAATAGGTGAAAATGTTGGGTACTCCAATGCTGACCTACCTATTAAAGGAAGAAACCACAATTGCCCTCTTTACATTAAGGCATAGGTAGATGGCAAACACACGGCTTTGTGTAATGGTAGATGATGGCTCTTTCATTAATGTTCATCCCTTGGCAGCAATCCCTGCTTATGGGCTAAATGAGAGTATGTTGAGTAAGTCCAACTTGACCATCTCTGCTTATGATAGTTCTAAAAGGCAAGCTAATGGGACATTCAAGGCTTTATTGAAGACAGGGCATATTGAGATCGAGGATGAATTTGTGGTGTTGCCTATTCTTGCCAACTTTTTTATGTTGTTAGGAAGGCTATGGTTTTATAAGTTGGGTAGGATGCCTTTAACATTGCACCAGATGATAAAAATCCCCCATGATGTAGATAGGCTTGAACCCATAGACAAAAAGAAGAATCCATTTAAGTTTCCAAATGGACCAATTACTAGGAGTAAAACTAAGAAGCTCAAGGAAAAGTTGCAAACATTCATGCAATCGTTCATTAAAGAAGAAATAAAGCTTTGAGGGAAGAATTGTTAATGGGATGAATCTAAATTGATGGAGACCAAAATTGAAGGAGCTCAAAAGGGATTGATGATTGTTCATATGCTTGAAACAAAGGCGGACCATAAAGAAGAATCATAAGTTGAATTTCATAAAGAAGCAAATTGGCATGTGCAAGTCATATGACATGTCATGTGATGAACATGTGCCTTGCCATATGCCAACATGTGCAAGTCGTATGCTAAGCACGTGCACATCATGTGACACATAACACGTGTATTGCATGTGCAATGCTTAAGTTATAGGGGCTATTTTGAGTTGGGGTTAATTTAGGCCTTATGTAAAACTTTATTTAATTAAGTACGATTAATTTTAAGGCTTTTAGAGTTGGCCTCACATTGTTAGAGGCAACCCACTCATTTGGTTTTAAGTTTCCAATTCCAGGTAGAAAAAGGCTAAATTCCCACTTCCATTTTAATAAGGAATTTGGCCCACTTATCTTAATCACTTTAGATTAATTTTATGCATATAAAAGACATTATTATTGCTATAACAAAGGGGATGGCTGATTATTGAATGAATTCTTCATGTGTGAATTGAAATTTTTCAACGTAAGTGTTCTTGCTTTGAGTTGTTTAAAAAATTGGGTTATTCAAGTTTTACTTGTGTAGTTATATTCTTTCTTTATTCTGCTTTAGGTCTTAATATCCTTTGGAATTAGGGTTTAAAGTTCATTAAAATTAGATTTCAAGTTTAGTTCATGAATATTCAATTGATTTGGGGTTTGGGTTATAATTGTATCCTTGGGTTTCGCATCATTTGATATCAGAGCGTCGATTTGTTGTTTGGGTTTTAATTTCAAATTACCATTTTTAGCCACTATTCATTGGTGATTTTGTTGATATATATCATATTAATGTTGATTATTGCTTTAAAAAATTGTGGTATTGTTCATTTAAATTTTTATTCATGGTATTGTTCATCCGATTAAAAAAAAAGAAGAAGAAGGTGGAAACCGAATTGAACAACTTTGAACAACTTATAGGGAAGTGAATCTCAAATCTATTTGCTTGATTTGAATTCGATTCCTTTAGTTCTTTCATGGCCAAAATTGATGAAATTAAACTTTATTAAGGTGGTTTAGCTGCTGGTCTTGAAAATAATATATAGATAAGATTCAATTGAAAGTGAAAGACTTGCAAGGGCTTAGGCAACTACTAGGGGGTTGTTCCAATGTGATTCTGGTTTTATCTCATATTAATTAGAGCTAGCTTGGAATGTTTTAGAATATTTAGGGTCTAGTTTGGTTTCTTCCTTAAGAAGAGCCAAATCCAGAATTCTGCCTTCATTGCATTCTTAATTATCTTTTGTTAATTTACTTGCTTTTGGCTTCTGTAAACATTAATTGAGTGATAATTTGCTTCTTATTTCTCATTTGCATGTAAAAATTAGTTACACAACTTTTCTTTATCTAGTGTGCAAAATACGGCTTGTTGCTTTCTTTTATTGTTCTAAAATTTATAATTTGCCTCTAGAATTGAATTGGCATTTTTTTCACTAAGTTATCTTGTTTTCTTTACATAAGAATTGCTTGAATTACAATCTAATTCTAAGGAACAACTCTATAGTTGAGAACAAGAGTGGAAAAAAGGTAAGAGAGTGTGAGTACATTTAAGAGGGTAAAAGCCTTTATTTTGTGAAACACAAGAGACGTGGCATAGTTTGAGTGTAAACACATGAGGGAGTGCTCACAAGGCTATTAACTAATATATTTGTAGGTATAAATAATGACTGAAGAATCTGCTAAGAAAGGAATGTCCCTTAAGGAGGTAGTTTATGCAGTGTATGGTACATTTGACAAGTTTATGTGGGACACGATAAATATAAATGATGCATTAGAGAGGTTAGAAATGAGCACATCTCGTGCATCTAGAAAGACAGCAAAGAGAGGCAGATGGGTTAATGAGAATGTAGAGGTTAATCATGATGATTTGGATGAAGAAGAAGAAGTATGATCTATAAGGAAGAGTAAGGAAGGAAGATAAAAGGGATAGTAATATAAATGATATCAAAATGAACATCCCACCTTTCAAAGGTAGAAATGATGCTAAAAAATATTTGCAATGGGAAAGGAAAGTGGAGATGATCTTTGAATGCCATAACTATTCCAAAGAGAAAAAGGTTAGGTTAGCTGCTATAGAATTCTCTAATTATGCACTAGTGTGGTGGGTTGAATTGAACAAGAATAGGAGGAGAAATGGAGAGTTTCCAGTTTCTAATTAGGAAGAAATGAAGAGAATTATAAAAAAGAGGTTTGTGCCTAGTTATTACTATAAAGAAGTACATCAACAATTACATAGGCTCACTCAAGGGTTTAAATCCATAAAGAATTACCATAAGGAGATAGAGATGTTGATTATTAAGGCCAACCTAGAGGAAGATGAAGGGTCAGTAATGGTTCGATTCTTAAGTGGTCTAAATAGGGAGGTAGTTAATATTGTGGAGTTGCAACACTTCATTGACATGGAAAAACTAGTAAATATGTCCATAAAAGTGGCAAGATAATTGAAGAACAAGGGAGGCAGTAGGAGTAACACTTCAGGTTCCATATCCTAATGGAATTCAAGATGGAACAATAGTGACATCAAGGCTGCCTATAAGTTATGTGATTCAAAAGACAAATTCAAAGACTCTAAAGGTAGCAAATCTGATCTTAAAGGTACTTCTAATGCAACTCCTTCTAATACTAAGCTTAGAGATATTAAATATTTTAGATGCTTAGTTGTAGGGCATATTGCATCTTAATGTCCTAATAAAAGAGCTATGCTTGTTATGGAAAATGGGGACATTAAGTCTGAGCATGATAGTGATTCTTACTCTATTCCTAGTTTAGTTGATGCATCTAATTATGAAATTGAGTTCTTTGAACATAGAGAGTCATTAGTTGTTAGGCATGCTTTGAATTTACAATTTAAGGAGGAATCGGATTTAGATCAAAGAGAGAATATCTTTCATACTAGGTGTAAGGTGAAAAATAAAGTGTGTAGCTTAATCATTGATGGGGGTAGTTGTGCTAATGTTGCTAGTACTACACTAGTTAACAAGTTAGGACTAAAATGGATAAGACACCCTAAGCCTTATAAACTACAATAGTTAAATGATTATGGAGAAGTGAGGGTAACAAAATAGGTTATGGTTGCTTTTTTCATTTGGTAAATATAGTAATGAAGTGGTTTGTGATGTTGTACCTATACATGCTGGTCATATACTACTTTGGAGGCCTTGGCAATTTGATAGGCGAGTCATACATGATGGGTACAAGAAGTGGTATTAATGGGTTGAATATTACATTGACTCATTTGACACCAAAAGAAGTGTATAAGGAACAATTGAAGCTTTAAAAGTCAATTGAAAGGAAAAAGGGCAGTGAGGCCAAAAAGGTAAAAGAAAAAGAGAAATAAGAGGCCAAGAAAGAAAAGAAAGAAAATGGCCCAATGGTGAGTGACTTGTAAGTGACAAAAAGAAAGAGAGATGAATAGGAGAGAAAAGTAAAGGGGTGAGAGAAAACAACATTCATTCTATACAAAAGAGAGGGATACAAAGAGAGCTTTTGAGTCAAGGAAATTTCTTTTAAAACTTTGGTTCAAAGAGAGTTTTCTAAATTTGACTAACCTTAACTTGGATTTGCCTAGTGGTGTTGTTTCTTTATTGAAGGAATTTGATGATATCTTTCCCGAAGAGATTCCAAAAGTGTTACCACCTTTAAGAGGGATTGAGCATCAAATTGATTTCATACTAGGTGCAACCATTCCAAATCGGTTAGCCTATAGAAGTAATCTCGAGGAGACAAAGGAACTTCAAAGGCAAGTTGATAAACAAATGGAAAAAGGGCAAATAAGAGAAAGTCTTAGTCCTTATGATATTCCTATTCTACTATTGTTGAAAAGGATGGGACTTGGAGAATGTGTGTTGATTGTCATGTAATTAACAAAATCACTGTAAAGTATAGACATCCTATTCCTAGACTTGATGACATGTTAGATGAATTACATGGTGTACGTTTCTTTACAAAGATTGATCTTACGAGTGGATACTATCAAGTTAGGATGAAATTAGGAGATGAATGGAAAACAACTTTTAAAATGAAGTGTGGTTTGTCTGAAGGGTTAGTTATTCCTTTTTGGCTAACTAATACACCTAGCACTTTTATGAGATTAATAAACCATGTTTTGCATGATTTCCTTGGTAAATTTGTGGTTGTCTATTTTGATGGTATACTCATTTATAACAAGTCTCTTGATGAGCATATAGATCATATTAGGGTTGTACTAAAAGTACTAAGGAAGGAAAAGTTGTAAGCTAATGTTAATAAGTGTACCTTTTGCAGTGATAAATTGAAATTCATGGGATTTGTGGTTTCGACCAAAGGTATTGAGGTGGATGATCGAAAGGTTAAAGCCATTTAAGAGTGGCCTATTGTTAGTGCTAAATCGTAAGCGCATGGTTCACCAATTATAGTACTTAAGATATCGTTCCCACGAGGATCAGATTGGTTATCAGACACTACTACTTGATTTTAATCTTATTTACAATAAATCATTAATTTTATTATTAAATTAAACTAATAATGTTATACTAAACTATTAATTAATCTTAAGTTAATGATGATCAAAGAAGACAAATTACAAAAAATGATGTAAAAATTGATGATATGAAACTTAATATTATTCTTTTGATTGAAAGGCAACCTTTATAATGCAAGCCAAGTTGGAATAAGGTTCTAAATCATTCTCTCAAACAGAAATAGAATGCCTAAAATATGTAAGTATAACTTCAACCCTTAACTCTCATTAATGAATTAGACGGTCATACTTACAAATTTTAAAAATAAACACCAACCTATAGCAACTATCTTAACATCCTGATCTCTCTAGCGATGTTTTGATGATGAATTCCCAATAGATGTAAATAAGAACATTTCTCTTGAACTATACCCTTACTTATAATGAACATTCAATTACTTAAATGCAAATAATACTATTAAGAAATTTTGCACTAAAGAATACCTGTAATAATAAGAATTAGTAAATGTTAACAAAGTTGTTAAAGATTCAAAAAGACATCATTCAAAGAGTTACAAAGAAGAATAGACAATTGAAAGATAAATAAAAAGATGATCTCTAAATCCTTTTACTCGTAAATGATTTCTTTTCCTTCTTTGATCTTTGTCTTCCTTTCAAAAGATAAAATTAATCACTCTCTATCTCTCATCTATCACCAAGAATTATTTCCTAACTCTCTTCTTTCTCCCTTATCTTCATTGCATTTATAGACTCCTTGCCAAACATTGCATCTCTTCAAACATCCTTCTAGAGGTACATAACTCTTGATCAAAATTCATGCCTCTTTAAAATTTGATTTGAAATTTTAATTGCATAACCATCATTAATATTTATAACTTCTTTATCAAGCATTGTGACCCTTCAAGCACCTTTCCATAACAACATAACTCTTTAAGTACCCCTTTAGAAGTACACATCATTTAGTGAAGAATCATGTCCCTTTGAAGTGCTTTTTGAAAAATAACTACCCAACATCTCTCTTTGTCGTGCTTACGACTATAATCGTGCTCACGACAAGACATGGAGCTTCAAATGTTGACTTTCTTTTGGTTTGACTTTTCTTTTCTTCTTCCTTGCTTTGTCGCGCTCGCGACTCCACCGTGCCCGTGATAGGTCTTCTTCATTTGCTTGTTTTTCTGCCTATTTCTCTTTAGTTTTAGCTCATGTACTCCCTATACACACTTATAGTAAAAACACATAAAAGGCACCCTATTTCATAGAAACTTAATTAAACCAACATATTTACTTCACAAAAACATTTACATATAATGCATCAATTAACCCATATTACCTACACCTAAATCAGTTAGTGAGGTTAGGAGTTTTCATGGACTTGCTAGTTTCTATAGGAGGTTTGTGAAAAACTTTAATATTATTGCTGCTCCATTAACAAAAATTGTTAAGAAGGATGTATCTTTTAAGTAGGGTGAGAATCAATAAAATCCTTTTAAGTTGCTTAAGGAAAAATTATGTACTGCTCCTATTTTAAGTTTACCTAATTTTGATAAAGCTTTTAAAATTGAATGTGATGTTTCTAGGATTGCTATTGGTGCTGTTTTGATACGGGATAGGAAGCCAATTGCATATTTCATTGAAATGCTTAGTGGAGCCGAATTGAGGTATTCCATTTATGACAAGGAGTTTTATGCTCTGGTGAGGGCTTTGGAGGTTTAGCAACATTACCTATTACTAAGAGAATTCTTTATCTATACTGATCATGAATCACTCAAGCATTTGAAATCTTTAAGTAAGTTGAGCAAAGGACATTCAAGAAGGATGGAATTTGTGGACACATTTCCATATGTGATCCATTATATGAAAGGTACAGAGAATGTGGTAGCTGATGCACTTTCAAGAAGGTATTCCTTGATCTCTACTTTAAGTTCTAAATTGTTAGGATTTGAATACATTAAGGATATATATGCTACTAATTTTGATTTTGGTAATGTTTTTAATGCACATGAGCATGTTGCATTTCAGAAGTTCTATAGGCATAATGGATATTTATTTAAGGAAGGGAAATTATGTGTGCTTGTATGTTCTTTAAGGGAATTGCTTATTCGTGAAGCATATTATCGGGGTTTGATGGGGCACTTTGGTGTGGCCAAAACTCTAGATATGGTGCATGAACATTTTTATTGGCCTTATATGCAAAGGGATGTTAAAAGAATATGTGAAAATGCATTGCATGTAGGCAAGCTAAATCTAAAGTTAAACCGCATGGATTGTATGCCCCTTTACCTGTTCCTAATGAACCTTGGTTTGATATATCTATGGATTTTGTATTAGGTTTACCTAGGACAAGGAGGGAAAGGGATATTATATTCATTGTAGTTGATAAGTTTAGCAAGATGGTACATTTTATTCCTTGCCATAAAACTGATGATGCTACAAATGTTGCTAAATTGTTCTTTAGGGATGTAGTATGTTTGCATGGCATACCTAGAACAATTGTTTCTGATAGGGATGTAAAGTAGCTTTTAGTATGTTTGCATGGCATACCTAGAACAATTGATTCTGATAGGGATGTAAAGTTCTAAAGCTACTTTTGGAAAACCTTATGGGGTAAGTTGGGAACTAAATTATTGTTTTCGATTACTTGCCACCCTTAAACTGACAGACAAACTGAAGTACTTAATAGAACTTTAGGAACATTATTGCATGCTATTGTTGGTAAGAATTTTAAAACGTAGAAAGAGTTTTTACCTTTGATTGAGTTTGCATATAATTGCACTATACATTCTTCTATAAGTTTTCCCCATTCGAAATTATGTATGGCTTCAATGCTTTAACTCTTTTAGATTTGATACCTTTACCTTTGAATGAGATATCTAATTTAGATGGACAGAAAAAAAATAAAATTGCAAGATCCATTCATGAGAAATCTCGTGCACATATTGAGAAAAGGAACATAATGTATACTGATTAAGCCAACAAAGGGCGTAAAAAGATATTATTTGAACTAGGGGATTGGGTATAAGTATATCTAAGGAAAGAAAGGTTCCCAAATCAAAGAAAAAGCAAGTTGGATGTAAGAGGAGATGGACCTTTCCAAGTTATGGAAAAGATCAATGACAATGCATATAAGATTGATCTACTTGGTGAGTATCAAGCTTCATCTACTTTTAATGTTCCTGATTTTTCTCCTTTTATATGGATACAGATTCAAGGACGAATATTTTTTAGGAAAGAGGGAATGATGTAGATAGGCTTAAACCTATAGACAAAAAGAAGAATCTATTGAAGTTTCCAGATGGACCAATTACAATGAGTAAAGCTAAGAAGCTCAAAGAAAAGTTGCAAACCTTTATGCAATCATTCATTAAAGATGAAATGAAGCTTTAAGGGAAGAATTGTCAATGGACTAAATTCGAATTCATGGAGACCAAAATTGGAGGAGTTAAAATGGGTTTGAAGATTGTTTACATGCTTGGAACAAAGGTGGACCATGAAGAAGAATCATAGGCCAAATTTCACGAAAAAGCAAATTGGCATGTACAAGTCATGTGACATGTCATGTGCCGAACAGTGCCTTGACATGTGTTAGAGAGTATACTCTAGAGCGTATATAATAGGGATTTATTTCATATGTATGAGCTCATATTTTTAATAAAAGGCATCATTCATTTATTAATGCAATGTTTAAACACATGAATTTGTAAGTCTTAAATTAATAAATGAAGTCCTATATATTATAAACACAGTGCAAAGGCAATCATGAAAGTGTTCATGATGTGAGATGTCTGTTGGATGCAAATGTGATAATATCTAAATATCCCTAGTCATAGAATTAACAAGATAGGATATTGTTAATTCGGACAGACTAGCACATGTTATGCTTCTTGAATAGTTCAAGTAGTGGTTCTCGTAACTGTGATTATGGAAGATGATCAAAGCTAACATGTGGATTCTTGTTAGAAGAACAAGTTCATTGGAGACCTTCAAAGAGAATCCTCACATGGATATTAAATCTACGTCAGTGAGGAATCTCTTCATAGTGGTTTTGCAATTATCCTCAGAGTTGAGATCACCAAGGTTATCTTAAGTAGCAAGTGATATACTTTGACTTTATAACTGATTACTTCCAACTGGGAGTGAACATAGTTAGGAGGTTGGGTATATCATGACCTACTTGATGATAGTTGAGTGATTGATAAAAAATTCACCATCCCAAATTTATTGAGGGAAGTTATCTCACATGATTCTATAATTGCCTTGTTTAGATAATCTCTGGCTAGAGTAATATACCAAGATGGATAGGGATCTATAAAGGGCATTTTGGGAACAATGGTTAAATTAATAGAACATACATAATTAGATTTACATGAGTTGATAGAAATCCATACTCAGAATCCAATTGAGATAAGAGTGGTTAAAGGAGTGATTGCACGGTAACTGTTTCTATGAAAGGGTACAGTCAAACCACTTGACTTTCCTAACATTTGGGTAATCATGATACCTAGCTAGAGGCCAGAATTGTATAATAGTGTATCATAAATATCAATAGGGATTGATAAAATGATTTAAAGAAGTTTAAATCATGTGAGTTTTGAATAGAACTCATAATTACATATTATACTGCCAATATGGACAAGAACCTAATAGGTCACACACATATAGAGTAAAGGATAAAATGGTAAAATGACAATGATAATAATATTTTATATTATTATGGAAGAAGAGAAATGAATAAGAGAATAATTAATTAAAGAGTTTAATTAATTATGATCAAGTAAAATTGTTCGCAGAACTTCTTAGAAATGTTATGTAAAATGGACCTAATTGAAATATTGTATTTCATAATTAATTATTATTAGACTATGAGTGTTATAGGGTTAGTATAATAATTATTAGATTCATTAAAGGAATTAAAAGAGGCCTAGAGAATTGGTTTTGGCAAAGAAACCCTCCAAAGGAAAAGTTGCATGCCAAACCCATATAGAAGGCCTTAGACGCCTAATTTTTGTATAAAAATAAATGAAATATATTTTATAAGTGTTATGGAGCCTACATATTTAATTTGGATGGATTTGGAATTAATTTGGGTGATTAAATCCAAGTGAATGCACAAAGGGCCTATTTTATGGGTTTTGTGCATAGTCTTTTGTGAAAGGATTTAAATTGGATTTAATTGAGACCAAATAAATTATTAATAATTTCATAAGCCCATTTAATATTTCTCTATAAATTTTAAAGAGCCCAATCCCATTATGAATTCGGATTTTTAACCTAACTATAAAAATTCAAGTGATAGGGATTTTAGGGTTAAGTGAACATTAAGAGAAAAGAAGTTCTCTCTCTTTGAAAAACCCTAGCCGCCACTCATTTGCTAGCATCAAGGGGAATTCGGCCAACCCTTGTGTTCCATCACTCTTGGTTTATTCAATCCTTCTCTAGTATGGATTACTAATTGGGGTGTTCAATTTTGGACACTGTGGTTTGCAACAACCCGATGAGAAGGAAAATCAATTGTTCATCAAAAATCAAATTTGATTTTTCTTATTCTCATTAATATTTATATTGTAAATTCATGGAAAAATGAAATCTATTGGTTAAAAATTTTAAATTTCGCTTATACATGTGATGCATATAACCGATAATTCCCAACATGGTATGTGAGCCACGGTTTTGCCATGTATCTATAATTCTATATTATTTGCGGAATAGTTTTTCTTTTTATTTTGATTTATTTATTTCATTAACTTTAAAATATCAGATTTGATTGTTCATGAATGAGAAATATTGATTTTTTGATGTATGTGATCAAATATATAAAATGAAAAATAAAAATGATTCTTTTGAGAAAATAATCATTATTTTTGGTGTGTAGAGTTTTTATTTTTCAATAAAGTTTAGGGGTTGTTCTAAATTAAATTTTTATTGATCCACTCTAAAATTATTTTGATGATAATTTATGTGTTTAATATGTGATATTAAGCCATAGGATCAAACAAAATTAAAATCGAACAAGTTTTGCATGAAAACTAGTTTAATCCACTACAAGAAAATTTGGAAATAGCAACCGAATTTGGTGCATTTCTGTTGGTAATCAAAATTAGCAACCGAAAATAGCAACGGAAAATTCGGTTGTAATTTTGGCAGTTGGTATTTTTAGCAACCGAAATTTTTTTCCGTTGGTAATTTAGCAAAGGAAAAGTGTTCGGTTGCTAATTTAGCAACAGAAATATATTCGATTGCTAAAACTACAAATCGAATTTCCTTTGCTAATTTTTATTAGTAACGGATTCCGTTGCTATATCTAACCAATGTATATTTCGATTAATTGGTCAACATTACCAACCAAATAGCAACGAAATTTCTCTTTGGTTGCTATTTATAACATTATAAATTGTAAAATTATGCTGGTTTTGTTAGCTTGGCATAATATTTTAGTCAAATCAAATTATTTATTTATAAATAAATATAATTCAAATTCATTATGAAGTTAAAAAGAAAATATTGTTATTGATAATATAATATTAAAATTGTAATGCACAAAAATTAAAATCCTAAAAATATATTATATTACTGTAAAGCAAAAATTCATGAAAACCATAATAAAAACAGCATAAAATCAGTATCAATAACAATGTAAAAATAAAAGTCTAAGCTATGTAGTTGGTGGAGGTGAAGGAGAACGATTTGACAGCTGAGCACCCTTGGTTTCCAAATCTTCTACTCGATTCTTTAGTTGGGTTACAGTATCCATCAACATGGTGAGTGCGGTCTCTAGCTAAATGACTTTCTTAGAAGATTCACATCGCTTACTACAAGCAGCTATAGATGATGTAGAGGAATTCGAATGTGAAGTATTTGCAATTGACCCTAAACAAAAAATCCTCCCATGGTTATTCTTACCACCAACTACTTCAAGAAAAATATGACTCTCATCAACACTTTCAGAGCTCTGCCGTTGTTGAATGAGAGTCTCTTGTATTTGCTCCTATCATTACAATAATTAAAATTAATTAGCTATATTTTTATAAAATAATTAATATTGATGTATAAATTTAACATACATTGAGTTGTCTACAACGGGTATTGACGAATGTATGACCATCATGCTTTTTTGTGTGAGTGTGCATAAAAACTTCAGGATATGTAGGCTTTCCACCCATAGTTATTTCCTGCATAACAAGCAATAAGAAATAATCATCAAAATACCACAATAAGGGGAAAAATTTCACAATTACAACTAAAAAATAGAATAAAGAGTAATCTATATAAGAATGTAAGTGAAAATGACAACAAGGAGAACATCCCTCCTTCAACTAAAAGAAAAACCAGGAAAATATCATATAACAATTTTTCTTATAAGGTTTTTATTTCATTTGAACAAAATCATCTATCCTGTGTAGCTAAATTTGAGCACACATGAAGGTAAATTAATAGGTTTTTTTACAATTTCAGCTCACGAGTGTTATTAAGTTTCTCGCAGCAAGAATGTTGCTTGATAACCAAACTCTATAGCCCAAGAAAATAATAAACTACTGTACAATAAGGAATTCTGATTCATTACAACCAAATGGAATTGAAAAATAACTCAACAATCATAATAGGTTTACTTCCTGTGAAACAAAAAATTTATATCAACAACAAAGGCATCCATAGAAACAGAACAATTACACAATCATTGTCCATAATAATTATACATTTATAGAATAAAATGTAAGCATAAAAGTAAGATACTTACCAGTTTAGCTGTATGCTCGTGATGGCTCAACGTTCCTCCAGTGTACACGGCTAGACTCTCACCATCTGAGCCTCCCTGCCTATTTGAAGAATTCCTATCTGAACTGGCAATTACTTTGGGTGTTGCCTAGTATTGCTACCAATGATTCCATATTTCTTCAAAAATAAAATTAGGTCGTTGACCACCCTTGTGTAAATTACATAGAAATTCTTTATATCGTTGGCGGGCCCGCTTTTCCCAAACTCTATAAATGACATCATTAAATTTTGAATCCCAAAAAAATTCTTTCTGAAAAAAAATAACATAAGTATTGCAAAGTACAATAGATAATGCATTAATGTATGAAGCTAATTATTTTGAAATAGATAATGTTATTTATATTTTGTACCTCAAACTCCTGATAATAAAAATCCTTTGTCTGCATAGAAAGATTTTTCCAAACATAACCCTCAATTTCTATCCTCTCTTTGAATGTGGATCTAATTTTTCTTAAGCAAATACCTGTTGGAATAAACTTGTTAATATGAACAAAATCAATATCAAATTAGATATCCATACTATTAGTATAAGTTTATGTTTTAATCTTGCAATACAAATTTTTTTATAATTAAACTCACATATCATTGATAATCTTAATGTAAATTCTTCCAACAACTCCCTTTGCACCAGGCTGGAGTCCTTCATCCTCAATATCGGAACCTGGTACTTGTGTAGGCATAGATTCAGGGTTTGGGATCGGAGTAGATGCATTTACATGGCCAGCAGATATATTTGGGTTATTGTATGCTGAATCACTTGGTTGATTAGGAGAGTGATTGCGGTTTGTTGTTGGTGAAGGTAATGCCTCATATTGCTGGTTAGGATATGGACATGACACACCTAAACCTACAGACCCTGCAACCTGAGATGGGTGGAATTTTATTTCGGTTGCTAAAATAGCAACGAAAATTAAATTTCGTTGCTATTTTTCTTTCCAAATTTTATCCGCCATTTGTTGCCGCCTTAATTAGCAATGGAACACCAATTCTGTTGCTAATTTTCATTGCTAAATAATGGTGCCAAAAATTCCCTCCACTTTTAGCAACAGAAGCTAACCAAATAATTTTTCATTGCTAATTTTATAAAGTTCAACAAATTTTAGCAATGGAAACTATTTTTTGTTGCTAAATAGCAATGGAATTGTGTTTCCATTGCTAATTTAGCAACAAAATAAATTTCGTTGCTATTTCCAGATTTTCTTGTAGTGATCGAAAAGTTCGATAAATTGGTGTCCTTTATATGTTCTTGGCCAGTTCATGTTTAGAACAATTTTTAATCTTTTATATTTGATATATCTGATATATTAATGTATTTTTAAATAATTGGATTAATTAAAATTGGCCTTGAATTAATTGGATTAATTTTAATTTATTAAAACCACTTAATGGGCTTAATTATGTTTACGGACTTGATTTAAATTAGTGAATGACTTGGTGGGCCCAAGGAGCTAATTTAAATTAAATATTATAGACTTTAATTAAATTTATTAATGGGTTTTAGGGGCTGGAGTGGGCTTGGCTCATTCCAAAAGCCCCAAATGGTCCAAAAGACCATTAACTAGTTTGTGTGTGAACACACTTTAGGGTTTAAATTTGTGGGTTTCGGGCTATCCTTTATTTTAAGCCCAAAATTGATTATTTAATTATTTAATATGATTAATTAATTAAATAATCAATTAATAATCAATTGTATTGATAATTAAGGCAAGAACAAATGCATGCAAAAAGGTTTCCTAAAATGAAAGTTTCCTAAATGGAAAAAGTTTCCTAATTTGATCAAATTATTAAAATAACTCAAAAGCAAGTTTCAAGAGTTGAAACATAGTATGCATTCCATTATATGGTTTTACATTATGCATTAGAATTGCATGTAAGGGTGTATGATTGGCATGATTGATAGTTATGGATAAAGGCCCAATGTGATTGAGCATAATGCATGTTTTGGCCCAATGAGGACTTTCATGTCCCAGCCACTTGTTTTTGGTTTGTATTTCTTTTTCAAATTGTAATATGTAATTAGATTACTTAGATTAGAATTAGAGATAGAAATATCGACCTCTATCAAGGAGCAAGATGGGCCGGATGGAGATCCAACAAGATTAAAGATAATGTAATTATTTTTCTTGTTTGAATCATGCATATTAACTAGGTTTGACCTTTTGATTTCCCTTTTGGCTTGGGGAGATCAATGTAGTAAAGTCCATAGCTATACCATATTTGTATGCTTATATTTATGTGATAGATATAGGATGCATACCAACATATGCCAACCATATATGATGGGACTTAATTAACTAAAATCCCTCAAACAAATACTAAGGTATACAAGCCTTCCATTAATTGAAGGAGAACCGGAGTTCTTTATAGTGTGGGTTATTGACCACAGTCAAGCTCACATTATATCGAATATATTTGAATCTAATTAAATGGGTCATCTAAGCTATCCCATTAGCTTGTTGACCACAGTCAAGGCTAATGGCTCTAGAGGCAAGATTAGGGAATGCATATATGATATGTATGCATCAAGAGTTGATAACCTAATGATCCAATAATTGTGTGGAGACACAATTGGTATAGAGATACCTACCTTTTAAGGGTATGGAGTTTTGATTTATTGACCACAGTCAAGGTTAAATTTCATATCATGGATTGGATATTGGCCTACTAAGAAAACCATCAAGTTTTTTTGGATTAAATAATGAGGGCTATTAATTCACAATAAAAAAGTGGGAGTAAATGGATTAATTAAAGACCTAATTAATGCATACATATATATATATATGAACATACTCTCATATGTTTTCTTTTCACATCTAGGTCATCATCATGAGCACATCGAACATTAACATACGATCAATCTTGGATAACAAGCTGGTTGGCAGCAACTATTTTAAATGGATCAGACAAGTGTGAATTGTTCTCAGAGCTGAAAAGATCCATTATATCTTGGATAAAGATCCACCACCACTTCCATCAGATGATGCCATTGATTAGATCAAGGGAACTTATCGAAAATACATGAAGGATAGTGAAGCAGTGGCATGTTTGATGCTGGGTGCTATGTCCTCAAAGCTTCAGAAGCAACATGAGATGATGGATGCTAGAACCATCATTTTGAATTTAGAGGAGTTTTATTCTTCTTAGGCTATAACTGAGCAATATGAGATTGCTCGATCTATATTTAGCTGCAAAATGGTGGAAGGCACTTTGGCTGCTACTCATACATTTAAGATGTATGGGTATATTGAGCATTTGAGTAGACTTGGCTATGTAATGGATACTGATCTATACATAGATTTAATCTTGTACTCGTTGGCTCTAAGTTATGCACCTTTTGTGCTTAACTTCAACATGAACAAGATCCAAGTAACCATTCCTGAGTTCATCAACATGCTCAAAACAGCCGATGGATCCTTCAAGAAAGATTCAAAAAGTGTCATGGTCACTTCTACTAAAGGCAAGAAGTAGAAAAAGAAGAAGATGACTAAGGCACATCTAAAGAATGGTGGGGTTTCCAAGAAGAAGGTTGCCAAGAAAGAGAATTCCAAAGGAACTTGCTTCCATTATGGAAAAGATGGTCATTGGAAGCATAACGACAAGGCCTATCTAGATTCTTTCGAGGAGAAAAAGCAAACCGATGCTTCTACTTTAGGTATTCATATGATTGAAATTAATAATTATTCTATTGCTTCAAAACAATCTTAGGTAATAGATATCGGATGTTGATCTCATTTGTGTAATGATTTACAGGGGCTTAAAAGCAGTAGAAGAGTTAGAAAGGCAAAAATATGTCTACAATTAGCTACTGGACAAAACATCTCTACAACAGTTGTAGGGATTTATCATTTGCCTTTTCCAAGTGGATTAATACTAAAATTAAATAATTGTTATTATGTTCCAGATTTATCTAAAAGACAAATGTTTTTACATTTTTAAGAACAATATGTTTTATGCTAAAGCTATCATTGAGAATGGTATATTTATTCTTGATTCAATTAAAGAAGTGCATAATGTGGATACCAAGAGAATAAAACAAGATAATCTAAATACCTCATATTTATGGCATTATCATTTAGGCCATATAAATGAGAAACGCATTACCAAATTACACAAGTCAGGTGATTTGGGATCATTTGATACATGTGAATATTATTTATTAGGAAAATTGACAAAAGCTCCCTTTATTGGTAAGGGAGAATGAGCTATAATGGTTTTAGGCTTAATACATTTCAGATGTATATGGTGCAATGACTACACATGCTAGAGGAGGTTATTCCTACTTCATTACTTTCATAGATGATTATTCCAGATTTGGATATATCTATCTAATGAAATATAATTCAGAAGTATTTGAAAAATTCAAAGAATTCAAAAATGAAGTAGAGAAGCAGCATGGCAAGAATACTAAGACACTTAGATCAGATTGAGGTGGAGAATACTTAAGCCAAGAATTTCAAGATTATCTTAGAGATAATGGGATTTTATCTCAATGGACTCCACCATATACACCATAACACAATGGTGTATCTGAAAGAAGAAATCAAACACTATTAGATATGGTTCGATCCATGATGAGCCAAGTAGACTTGCCTAAGTCCTTTTGGAGATATGTACTAGAAACTGCTATTTATGTGTTAAATAGAGTTCTTAGTAAATCGGTTGATGTTACTCCATATGAGATATGGAATAACATGAAACCATCACTTTCTCATATGAAAGTATGGGGTTGTCCTGCTTATGTGAAGAGGACAATATCAGACAAACTAGATGTTAAGTCTGACAAATGTTTATTTGTGGGATATCCAAAAGAAACATTTGGATATTATTTCTATTATTCCTTAGAACAAAAGGTGTTTGTTTCAAGAAATTCTATCTTATTGGAAAGAGAATTTCTCCTATAAGAGGACAGTGGGAGTAAAATTGAACTTGATGAAGTTCAAGACCTATAAATAGAAGTAGATCAACCGATTGAACACGAGACTTAATTTCATAATGATACGATTACAGTTGAACCTAATTATACACAAAATCCTAGAAGATCTACTAGGATGCATTCTATCCTTGTGATATATGGATTTCACATTGATTCAGATAGAGGCATAACTATAGTAGAGGACAATGAGCCTACAAGCTATCAATAAATTTTGAATAGTTCAGAAAGTGATTTATGGCTTAAGGCTATGCAGGCTGAAATGGACTCCATGTATGAGAACAAAGTACGGAATTTAACTCAACCACCTAAAGGGATAAAACCCATAGGGTGCAAATGGTTCTTCAAAAAAAATACCGACATGGAAGGTAATATAGTTACCTATAAAGCTCGCTTAGTAGCAAAAGGCTATCGTCAAAAAAAAGGTATTGACTATGATGAAACCTTTTCTCCTGTAGTGATGCTTAAGTCTATAAGAATACTTTTACCCATTGCAGCTCATTATGATTATGAGATTTGGCAAATAGATGTGGAGACAACTTTCCTAAATGAAAATCTGACTAAGGATGTGTATATGACACAACCAGAAGGGTTCACATCAGGAGATGGCAAAAAGATATGCAATCTTTAAAGATCTATTTATGGATTAAAGCAAGCCTATAGGAGCTGGAACGTACGATTCAGTGAGACAATCAAAGAGTTTGGTTTCTCACAAAATGAAGATGAACCTTATGTGTATAAAAAGGTTAGTGGGAGTGCAATTGTCTTCCTAGTTTTATATGTGGATGACATATTTATCATGGGAAATGACATTTCTCTTCTCCAATCTATTAAAATATGGTTATCCAAGAAATTCTCTATGAAAGAACTTGGACAAGCATCCTATATTCTTGGAACCAGGATCTATAGAGATAGATCCAATAGGTTGCTAGGTCTTTTTCAAAGTACATATATAGATAAAGTATTGAAAAGATTCAATATGGATCTCTCTAAGAAAGGGTTTATACCCATGGTGTATAGGAAACACCTTTCTAAGTCTATGTGTTTGCAGGCACTAGAGAATAGAGAGAGCATGAATAGAATACAATATGCATCTACAATTGGTTCTATCATGTATGCTATGTTATGTACACGTCCAGATGTAGCAATTGCTTTGAGTGTCACAATTAGATTCCAATCCAATTTTGTAGAGGAACACTGGGCAACTGTCAAGAATATCCTTAAGTACTTTAGAAGGACTAAAGATATATTCTTGGTATATGGAGAGGGCAATTTGGAAGTAAATAGGAATACGGATGCCAGCTTCCAATCTGACAAAGATGAATGTAAATCACAGTCTGGTTTTGAGTTCATAATGGGAGGAGGAGCAGTTAGTTGGAAGAGTTCCAAATAAGAAATAACTGCTGATTCCACGACAGAAGCTGTGTAGTTTGTTACTCCAGAAGCAGCCAAAGAGGTAATACGGATCAAAAAGTTCATATCTGAGCTAAATGTGGTGCCTAGCATTGTTGATCTGATTTGTTTATATTGTGACAACAATGGAGCCATTGCGCAAGAAAAGGAACCACGATCTCATCAATGATCCAAGCATGTTCTCAGATTCTACCATCTCATAAGGGGAATAGTAGCTAGAAATGATATGAAAATAGAAAGAGTGCCCATAGATGATAATGCGGTGGATCACCTCATGAAAGCACTTTCCCAGATAAAGCACGATCACCATATAAATAACATGGGTTTAAGACATATGAGTGATTGGCTCTAGTGCAAGTGGGAGATTGTTAGAGAGTATGGCCTAGAGCCCATATAATAGGGATATATTTCATATGTATAAACTAATATTATTAATAAAAGGCATCATTTATTTATTAATGCTATGTTTAAATACATGAGTTTGTAAATCTTAAATTAATATATGATGTCCTAGATATTATAAACATAGTGTAAAGGCAATTATGAAAGTGTTCATGATGTGAGATGTCTATTGAATGCAAATGTGATAATATCTAAATATCTTGAGTCATAGAATTAACAAGATAGGACATTGTTAATTCGGACATACTAGCACATGTTATGCTTCTTGAATAGTTCAAGCAGTGGTTCTCATAACTGTGATTATGAAAGATGATCAAAGCTATCATGTGGATGCTTGTTAGAAGAACAAGTTCTATGTCAGAGAGGAATCTCTTCATAGCAATTATGCAAGTACCTTTAGACTTGAGATCACTAAGGTTACCTTTAGTAGCAAGTGATATACTTCGACTCTATAACTAATTACTTCCAACTGGGGGTGAACATAGTTAGGAGGTTGGGTATATCATGACCTACTTAAAGAGAGTTGAGTGATTGATAAAGGATTCACCATCCCATATTTATTGAGGGAAGTTATCTCATATGATTTTATAATTGCCTTGTTTAGAGAATGTCTGACCAGAGTAATATGCCTAGATGGATAGGGATCCATTAAGGGCATTTTGGAAACAATGGTTAAATTAATAGAACATACATAATTAAATTTATTTGAGTTGATAGAAATACATACTCAGAATCAAATTGGGATAAGAGCGGTGAAAGGAGTAGTTGCACGGTAACTATTTCTATGGAATGGTATAGTCAAACCAATTGACTTTCCTGACATTTGGGTAGTCATGATGCCTAGCTAGAGGCCGCTCATGACTTGTATAATAGTGTATCATAAATATCAATAAGGATTGATAAAATAATTTATAGAAGTTTAAATCATGTGAGTTTTGAATAGAACTCATAATTACATTTTATACTGCTAATATGGATAGGAACCTAATAAGTCACACACATATAAAGTAAAGGATAAAATAGTAAAATGAAAAGAATAATAATATTTTATATTGTTATGGGAGAAGAGAAATGAATAAGTGAATAATTAATTAAAGAGTTTAATTAATTATAATCAAGTAGAATTGTTCGCATAACTTCTTAGAAATGTTATGTAAAATGGACCTAATTGAAATATTGTATTTCATAATTAATTATTATTGGACTATAAGTGCTATAGGGCTGATATAATAATTAATAGATCCATTGGAGGAATTAAAAGAGGCCCAAAGAATTGGTTTTGGCGCAAAAACCCTCTAGAAGAAGGGTTACACGCCAAACCCATATAGAAGGCCTTAGAGGCCTAATTCTTGGACCAAAACAAATTAAATATATTTCATAAATGTTATGGAGACTACATATTTAATTTGGATGGATTTGGAATTAATTTGGGTGATTAAATCCAAGTATATGCACAAAGGGCCTAGTTTGTGGGTTTTGTGCATAGTCTTTTGTGAAAGGATTTAAATTGAATTTAATTGAGCCCAAATAAATTATTAATAATTTTAGAAGCCCATTTAATATTTCTCCATAAATTTTAAAGAGCTCAATCCCATTATGAAGTTGGATTTTTAACCTAACTACAAAAATCCAAGTGATAGGGATTTTAGGGTTAAGTGAACATTAAGAGAAAATAAATTCTCTCTTTGAAAAACCCTAGTTGCCACTCCCTTGCTACCATCAAGGGGAATTTAGCCAGCCCTTATGTTCCACCATTCTTGGTTCATTCAATCCTTCTCTAGTGTGGATTACTATTTGGAGGTGTTCAATTTTGGACACTGTGGTTTGCGACAACCCAGTGAGAAGGCAAATCAACTGTTCAACAAAAATCAAATTTGATTTTTCTTATTCTTATTAATATTTATATTGTAAATTGATGGTAAGATTAGATCTATTGGTTAAAAATTTTCAATTTCGCTTATGCATGTTATGCATATAACCAATAATTCCCAACAACATGTGCCAAACATATGACCTTGACATGTGGCAAACATGTGCAAGTCATGTGCTAACCATGTGCACATTATGTGACACATAGAATGTGCAGTGCATGTGCAATGCTTAAGTTATAGGGGTTGTTTTGAGTTGGGCTTAATTTGGGCCTTATGTAAGACTTTATTTAATTAAGTATGATTAATTTTAGGGCTTTTAAAGTGGGCCTCATGTTCTTAGAGGCAACCCACTCATTTGGTTTTAAGTTTTCCAATTATAGGTAGGAGAAAGGCTAAATTCCCACTTCCATTTTAGTAAAGAATTTGGCCCATTTATCCTAATCACTTTAGGTTATTTTTATGCATATAAAAGACATTATTATTGCTATAACAAAGGGGAATGTCTGTTTATTGAATGAATTCTTCATGTGTGAATAAAATGTTTTCAAGGTAAGTGTTCTAGCTTTGAGTTGTTTCAAGAATTGGGTTATTCAAGTTTTACTTGTGTAATTATATTCTTTTTTATTTTGCTTTAGGTCTTAATATCCTTTGGAATTAGTGTTTAAAGTTCATTAAAATCATATTGCAAGTTTAGTTCATGAATATTTAATTGATTTGGGGTCTGGGTTATAATTGTATCATTGGGTTTCGCATCACCCCACAATGGTTAAGTGGTAACTATTAAGGCTACAACGGAGAATCAGGTGTCTGTGCTCGAAATAGAAAAATAACCTTTCATGGGTTTCATGTATCAGTAATCAGTGATGAAGAAGGTGAGGATGGTCTCATTGATAGCCCCTAAGTGATCAATATGCCAAAAAATTAACTTTCTGCTAGCTACTGGTTTAGGAAAGAACTCTTAAGGGCCTCAGACTGCCATAGCTACTAAGGGTCAAAAAGATAAGAAGGGGTTAGGCTTCACTGGTCCCAATCAGAAAGATAAGAAGAAAGAAGCAGTGAAAGGGATCCTCTACCTCTGTTTGAGTTTTGTGCCATCTTTAGGTCTTTGCCTTTACTATGGATAGAATGAACCCTAGTTGAGAGAAAGGGATTATCAACCCAGTTGAGAGTTTTCTGAATGAATAGATTCTCCTACACCATTTAGCTTGGGACAAAGAAGTGCTTGAGGACGTAGTGATAGACAAGTTACTTGTTGCTTTGTTGAAAGGCAAAGGGAAGATAGAGGTTGAGGGTCCACCAGAGGTTGACTCAAAGTCTAGAGATACATTCGATGCTGCTAAGACTAAAGAGGATACTTTTATTGATATTGTTTATATACCTGAACTTTTTGATGAGAACAATGATTGCTCTTTTGATTATATTAATAAGATGAACAATTTTAATTACTTGTGTGATGTTTCTTTTGATTTCAATATGCATAATCATGATTATGAATCATTCATATTTGACAGTAACTCAACAAACACATGTTTATCTAATCTCAAAATGAAAAAAAAAAACCCAAAAGAAATTTTATTGGAATCAAACATATCTCCGGAATATAGAGAAAAATTTGAGAAACACAAAAAACTCTTTGCCTGGACTTTTAAAGATATGCCAGGAATAAATTGGAAAATTGCTGAACATGCCATCCCAACATACCTAGGGTATAAACCAGTAAAGCAGAACCTTAGAAGGCTTAGACTGGAATGGGCTGAAAAGGTCAAAAAGGAGGTTAGGAAACAGATAGAGGCTAAGTTTGTAAGGACCCAATCATGACCCTAACCGGATTATAGTAAAGTGAGGAGAATTATGGTTAATTAAGGCAAATATTGAATTATTTTGCATTGTTAATGTTAAGTCTCATTAGGGGTATTTTGGTAATTTTAGCATGTATGTAAATTGAGTATGGTTAAAATTAAGATAAAGAGGGATATAGTTGAAGTAAATTAGAAGTTTGGGTGTTAAATGTTAAGAAAGATAAGTTGATGGGATTATGTTGTATAAGGGCAATTTTGGAAATTCACACAATGAGATATTTACTCCACTAACTCCCTCAATATCTTCTTAAAGAAGGAAATCAAGGGAATTGAGAATGGGGGGATCCGCATTTTGTAGAGAGATAGTTCTCTCTCTCTCTCTTTCCTTCTACTGGTTACAGGTTGGAGAAGGGAGCTGGGGTTTGGGATTGAAGATCAAAGGTAATGTCTTTCCTTGAAGATCCCTTCTTACTCTTCTTTTCTTCATTTATGATTTTTGGTCATGATGGATTGCAAGATCATGTTATTGTTCCAATGTATAAAGAGAAAGGAGAAGCAGATAGATCAAGAATAGGAGAAAGAAGAAAGAGCTAGATCGGTGGATTTTTTAAAGAGATAAAGCTGTATATGAGGTATGGGAACTCTATGTAAATGGTTACTTGATGATTTTCCTATGTTCATGTATGTGTCCCCTTAGTTGAAGTGAAGGTTAAATTTTAGTGTTTTAGATGAACAAATAATGAAATCTAAGTACTTGAGGTGAGTTTTGGGATTCAAAATCATTTGAGCTAGAAATCGGCATTTTTAATCCAGACTGCCGAAATGCCTTGCGTGGCCATGTGTCCTTCTCTTTTCTTTCATGCGTGGCCATGCATACCTATGCTTCCTTGCATAACCACGTGATGCCTTTGCTTCTTTAGTGCATGGCCGTGCCTCCTCTTTGTTTTTCCCTTACATGGCTGTGCGTCTTCCTTGTGTGTTTCCTGCATGGCCGTGTGATGGGTTGTGTTTTCTCTCTGCGTGGCCGTGCATTTCCCTTATGTTTTTCATTCATGGTCACGTGATGGCTTGGGTCTCTCCCTGCATGGCCGCGTACTGCATTGCCTTTCTCCTTGTATGGCCACGTGAATGGGTTCATTCTCCCTCCACTTGGCTGCGTGTTTGGCCTTTGTTCTCCTTGGATTGCTGTGTATGCCTTCTCTACTTTCTTTGGCACAACCACTCTCATGTTTTCATGGTTCTAATTCACACTCTAAGTTATAAATTCGTTATGAATCATGAATCCCGTATTATAAAATATAATTGGAGAGAATTAAATGGACCATAAGTAATGTACTTGATGATTATGTTAATTTAAGTGGTGGTTAATAAGCCATATGATTTCTAAATGAAATAATTGAACAGTGAAGTCTTTTAAAATATTATGAATGGCATAGGTAGACGTTAATCTAAAATGTGAGTAGTTTCACTACTTGTGAGACACCGAATGTATGTATATAATATATTGGATGAACTAAATGTACCAATATTAAATTAAGTATAATGAAGCAAAGGAAATGGTTTTAAAGAACCACTCAGGTACATTCTTCTTTAGTGAATATGTTTTTTATGTGTGGAGTCATGTGGTCATGGTTTATATGACTATATGATTGGTTTCATTCTTATGAACTATCATCGGGTATTACCAGAGTCAACCTTGAAATTCAAATCATGTTGTTACTTCATGATCTTATGTCCAATGATGTGTATTGTATTAGGTTCTTAAAACATTTTTATTGAGCTAGTATTGCATCATACTCAGTTACCATTATGCTAAAGCATTCTAGTGCAAGATACAAGTTATCTGGTAGCTATGCAAGTATAAGCAGGTGACATGTATTCTTGAAAATCAGGGCTTTAAGCCAGTATTGCTATGTAAATGAATAATATGTGTTCATTTGTGGGAAACGGCTTTAAGTAAATGTTATATTAAATAAGAAAGAATATGAAGAATGAAAGATGTTCTTAAAGTGATAAAGCCTGTGGGTTCTAGTTTGGTTGTGGATTAATAGGCATACCTAGAGGGATTCAGCAGCTGCCATAGTTGATTCCATTTGGGTCTTTTTCCTTTATAGAACCATCATTCGGCCCTTTTGGGTCTATTGTTTGTTCCTTGTTGGAGCCATTTATGACCCCGTTTAGGTTTAGTGTTTTGTTCCTTTGTGGAACCATAGTTCAGCCCTTTGGGTCCACTGTTTGATACCTTCGATATCCATTGCTCCCGTTATCAACCCTTTGAACTAGTACTTGGCATGCTATTAAAAGTTTAAAAGACTCAAAAATTTACTCAAAATAAAGAAATATATGTATATATATCATTTGCTTCACCTATATAATGTGAAAATAATAATGGCCTACTATATTGCATGATTTAAATTTCTTTTTGGTTAGAATGATTCCAATGAAATGTAGTTCTCTACTCTATATTATATAACTAAGATTGCATGATATATGTGAAGTATTGATGCCTAAAATATCTCTTACAGATGATGTATGATATATATACTCCCTTATACTTTGATTAAACATTGAAGGCATATCATGCATAATAAATGTGATTAAATGCTTACGATGAAAGCTGTACTATCAATTACTATGAGGTCTAGATTATCGTAAGAATAATATTCATGTTTAGGATTTCAAATTAATTTGGTATAGCAAGGGTGAGATCATTTAATATTGTTGACTTATATGTTTTCCTTAAATTTAAAGGGTGTAATGATTTTATGATATTTTATTTGAGTTTATCCTTGGAGTTGGTTTCCCCACTAAGCTTTATAGCTTAGCACGGGTTTGTTATTCGTATAGGTACTGGTTAAGCTCTAGTGGATTGCTAGCTGGTGGCTAGTTAGCCTTTGAAATGAAGATCTGACTGAGTGCAATTGCTTGAGGATTCCTTTATGTATTTTCTTTGGCATTATGTTAGGCCTTTTAATTATAAGTTATTTTGAAGTATTGTGGCATGTAATTATTATGGCTTATACTGTTTATTATTATCCATGCTTATCTTTGCTAGGTTATGATGGTGATTGATGTTTATGCATGGTTAGTGGATTGGGGTTTTGCAATTAATGGTATCAGAGCACCCAGGTTTATCCTTTTCTTGGCAATAAGAAATTAAGAATGGTTCTTGGAGGTTAAGATGATATGGTCTAGGCCAAATAGTCATACTTGGTGATATTGTTGTTGACATGCAAATGTTGATTATTGCGAGGAATGATTAACTTCCGATTGATGGATATTGGAGTACTAATAGGATTTTAATTCAGAAATTGTGAGATGATATCCAAGGAATTATCGGTATCTCTCAATTTCGGATATAGGAAGTGCATAAAAGCCTTGATGATCTATGATTGAAGTATACCATGAGTTGACTATAAGTATGTTTAAATTGTTTATTAAGATGTTTGAGGAAAAAGTTTATATGATAAAAAGATAATTGAGTTCTAGCATTACTGAGCATGCAAGATGTTGAGGTTAATAAGATGCTCTATATAGGCTTTATATATATGATTGTCAGGATTTTTCTAATTAGCTTGGACAATTGAGCATGTTTCATTATATGAGGATGGGATAAGACATGTACAGTTTATGAGAATACCCATTGGTATTCTATTTAATAAATGAAGTCATTAACGCATTGCATAACATCCCATATCACATGAAAAGCTTTGCATCGCATATCTAGCCTAGTTGAAAGGGGCAAAACTGATAGGAAATGTAATGAGCATAGGAGTATCTGAAAATTAGAGGCAGATACTAATGATAGATATAGATGAGTTTTTTATGGTTATAGTTGTTTGTAGATAAGATTGAGTTTAAAAATTTATAGCATTAAAGATAAAAATGATATGTTTGAATTTTGAGGACGAAATTCTTTTAAGGAGGAGAGAATTGTAAGGACCTAATCATGGCCCTAACCCGATTATAGTAAAGTGACAAGAATTATGGTTAATTAAGGTAAATATTGAATTATTTTTCATTGTTAAGGTTAAGTCCCATTAGGGTTATTTTGGTAATTTTAGTATGTATGTAAATTGAGTATGGTTAAAATTAAGATAAAGAGGGATATAGTTGAAGTAAATTAAAAGTTTGGGTGTTAAATGTTAAGAAAGATAAGTTGATGGGGTTATGTTATCTAAGGGTAATTTTGGAAATTCACACAATGAGATATTTACCCCACTAACTCCTTCAATTGCTTTTTGGAGAAGGAAATCAAGGGAATTAAGAATGGAGGGATCGGCATTTTGGAGAGAGATAGTTCTCTCTCTCTCTCTCTACTGGTTACGGGTTGGAGAAGGGAGCTAGGGTTACTGAGTGAAGATCAAAGGTAATATCTTTCCTTGAATATCTCTTCTTCCTCTTTTTTTCTTCATTTATGAATTTTGGTCATGAAGGATTGCAAGATCATGTTATTGTTCCTATGTATAAAGAGAAAGGAGAAGCAAATGGATCAAGAATAGGAGAAAGAAGAAAGAGCTAGATCGGTGGATTTTTGAAGGAGATAAAGCTGGTATATGAGGTATGGGAACTCTATAAAAATGGTTACATGATGATTTTCCTATGTTCTTGTATGTGTCCCCTTAGTTGAAGTGAAGGTTAAATTTTAGTGTTTTAGATGAACAAGGAATGATTTAAATCTAAGTACTTGAGGTGAGTTTTGCGATTCAAAATCATTTGAGCTCGAAATCAGCATTTTTAATCCAGGCTGCCGAAATGCCTTGCGTGGTCGTGTGTCCTTCTCCTTTCCTTCATGTGTGGCCACGTATACTTATCCTTCCTTGGCCACGTGATGCCTTTGCTTCTTCAGTGTGTGGCCATGCCTGCTCTTTGTTTTTCCCTTACGTAGCGTGCATCTTCCTTGTGCATTTCCAGCGTGGCGGTGTGATGGGTTGTGTTTTCTCTCTGCGTGGTCATGCATTTCCCTTATGTTTTTCATGCATGATCACGTGATGGCTTGGGTCTCTTCCTGTATGGCCGCACACTGCATTGCCTTTCTCCTTGCATGGCCACGTGAATGGCTTCATTCTCTCTTTACTTGGCTGCGTGTTTGGCCTTGGTTCTCCTTGCATTCTTGTGTATGCTTTCTCTTCTTTCTTTGGCATGGCCTTTCGTATGTTTTCTTTTAATGGTTCTACTTCGCACTCTAAGCTATAAATTCGTCATGAATCATGAGTCCCGTATTATAAAATATAATTGGAGAGAATTAAATGGACCATAAATAATGTACATGATGATTATGTTAATTAAAGTGGTGGTTAATAAGCCATACGATTTCTAAATGAAATAATTAAACTGTGAAGTCTTTTTAAGATATTATGAATGACATAGGTAGACGTTAATCTCATATATGAGTACTTTCACTACTTGTGAGACACTGAATGTATGTATATAATATATTGGATGAACTAAATGTACCAAGATTAAATTAAGTATAATGAAGCAAAGGAAATGGTTTTGAAGAACCACTCAGGTACGTTCTTCTTTAATGAATATGTTTTTACGTGTGGAGTCATGTCGTCATGGTTTATATGACTATATGTATGGTTTCATTCTCATAAACTATCATCGGGTATTACCAGAGTCAACCTTGAAATTCAAATCATGATGTTACTTCAAGATATTATGTCCAATGATGTGTATTGCATAGGTTCTTAAAACATTGTTTTGAGCTAGTATTGCATCATACTTAGTTACCATTATGCTAAAGCATTCTAGTGCAAGATACAAGTTATCTGGTAGCTATGCAAGTATAAGCAGGAGATATGTAATCTTGAAAATCAAGGCTTTAAGCTAGTATTGCTATGTAAATGAATAATATTTGTTCATTTATGGGAAACAGCTTTAAGTAAATGTTATATTAAATAAGAAAGAATATGATGAATGAAAGATGTTCTTAAAGTGATAAAGTATGTGGGTCTTAGTTTTGGTTGTGGATTAGATAGGCATGCTTAGAGGGATTCAGTAGTTGCGATAGTTGACCCTGTTTGGGTCTTGTTCCTTTATGGAACCATCATTTGGCCCTTTTGGGTCTATTGTTTATTCCTTGCTGGAACCATTGATGACCCCGTTTGGGTCTAGTATTTTGTTCCTTTGTGGAACCATAGTTCGGCCCTTTGGGTCCATCGTTTGATACCTTCGGTATCTATTGCTCCCATTGTCCACCCTTTGAACTAGTACCTGGCAGGCTATTAAAAGTTTAAAAGACTAAGCAATTTACTCGAAATAAAGAAATATATGTATATATATCATTTGCTTCACCTATATAATGTGAAAATGATAATGGCCTACTATATTGCTTGGTTTAAATTTCTTTTTGGCTATAATGATTCCAATGAAATGTTGTTCTCTGCTCTATATTATATAACTAAGATTGCATGATATATGTGAAGTATTGACGCCTAAAATATCTCTTATAGATGATGTATGATATATATACTCCTTTATGCTTTGATTGAACATTGAAGGCTCATCATACATAATAAATTTGATTAAATGCTTACAATGAAAGCTGTACTATCAGTTACTATTAGGTCTAGATTATCGTAAGAATAATATCCATGTTTAGGATTGCAAATTCATTTGGTATAGCAAGGGCGAGATCGTTTAATGTTGTTGACTTATATGTTTTCATTAAATTTAAAGGGTGTAATGATTTTATGATATTTTATTTTAGTTTATCCTTGAAGTTGATTTCCCCACTAAGCTTTATAACTTAGCACTGGTTTGTTATCCGTGTAGGTACTAGATAAGCTTTAGTGGATTGATAGCTGGTGGCTAGTTAGCCTTTGAAGCGAAGATCTGACTGAGTGCAGTTGCTTGAGGATTCCATTATGTATTTTCTTTGGCATTATGTTAGGCCTTTTAATTATAAGTTTGTTTTAAGTATTATGGCATGTAATTATTGTGGCCTATGCTGGTTATTATTATCCATGCATTATCATTACTAGGTTATGATGGTGATTTATGTTTATGCATGGTTATTGGATTTGGGTGTGACAATTAGTGGTATCAGAGCACCCAGGTTTAGCCTTTTATGGGCAATAAGAAATTAAGAATGGTTCTTGGAGGTTGAGATGATATGTTCTAGGCCAAATAGTCATACTTGGTGATATTGTTATTAACATGCAAATTTTGATTATTACAAGGAATGATTAAGTTGCGATTGATGGATATTGGAGTACTGATAGGATTTTAATTTAGAAATTGTGAGATGACATCCAAGGAATTATCGATATCTCTCCCTTTCGGAAATAGGAAGTGTATAAAAGCCTTGATGATCTATGATTGAAGTATAGCATGAGTTGACTATAAGTATGTTTAGATTGTTTATTAAGATGTTTGAAGAAAATGTTTATATATTAAAAAGATAATTGAGTTCTGGCATTGCTGGGCATGCAAGATGTTGAGGTTAATAAGATGCTCTATATAGGCTCTATATATATGATTGTCAGGATTTTCCTAATTAGCTTGGGCAATTGAGCATGTTTCATTATATCAGGATGGGATAAGACATGTACAATTTATGAGAATTCCTATTGGTATTTTATTTCATACATGAAGTGATTAACGCATTGCATAACATCCTATATCACATGAAAAGCATTGCATCGCGTATCTAGCCTAGCTAAAATGGGGAAAACTGATAGGAAATGTAATGAGCATAGGAGTATCTAAAAATCAGAGGTAGATACTAATGATAGAGATAGATGAGTTTGTTATGGTTATAGTTGTTTGTAGATAAGATTGAGTTTAAAAGTTTGAAGCATTAAAGATAAAATGATATGTTTGAATTTTGAGGACAAAATTCTTTTAAAGAGGAGAGAATTGTAAGGACCTAATCATGGCTCTAATCGGATTATAGTAAAGTGACTAGAATTATGGTTAATTAAGGCAAATATTGAATTATTTTGCATTATTAAGGTTAAGTCACATTTGGGGCATTTTTTTAATTTCAGTATGTATGTAAATTGAGTATGGTTAAAATTAAGATAAAGAGGGATATTGTTGAAGTAAATCAGAAGTTTGGTTGTTAAATGTTAAGAAAGATAAGTTGATGGGGTTATGTTATATGAGGGCAATTTTGGAAATTCACACAATGAGATATTTACCCCACTAACTCCCTTAATAGCTTCCTGGAGAAGGAAATCAAGGGAATTGAGAATGGGGGGGATCGACATTTTGGAGAGAGATAGTTCTATCTCTCTCTCTACTGGTTACGGGTTGGAGAAGGGAGCTAGGGTTTGTGAGTGAAGATCAAAGGTAATGCCTTTCCTTGAAGATCTCTTCTTTCTCTTGTTTTCTTCATTTATGATTTTTTATCATGAAGGATTGCAAGATCATGTTATTGTTCCTATGTATAAAGAGAAAGGAGAAGCATATTGATCAAGAATAGGAGAAAGAAGAAAGAGCTAAAGGAGATAAAGCTGGTATTATATAACTAAAATTGCCTAATATATGTGAAGTATTGATGCCTAAAATATCTCTTATAGATGATGTATGATATATATACTCCCTTATGCTTTGATTGAACATTGAAGGCATATCATACATAATCAATGTGATTAAATGCTTAAGATGAAAGCTTTACTATCAATTACTATGAGGTATAGATTATCGTAAGAACAATATCCATGTTTATGATTGCATATTCATTTGGTATAGCAAGGGTGAGATCGTTTAATATTGTTGACTTATATGTTTTCCTTAAATTTAAAGGGTGTAATGATTTTATGATATTTTATTTGAGTTTATCCTTGGAGTTGGTTTCCCCACTAAGCTTTATAGCTTAGCACGGGTTTGTTATCCATGTAGGTACTGGTTAAGCTCTAATGGATCGATAGCTGGCGGCTAGTCAGCCTTTGAAGAAAAGATCTGACTGAGTGCAGTTGCTTGAGGATTCCATTATGTATTTTCTTTGTCATTATGTTAGGCCTTTTAATTATAAGTTTGTTTTAAGTATTGTGACATGTAATTATTATGGCCTATACATTTTATTATTATCCATGCCTTATCTTTTCTAGGTTATGATGGTGATTGATATTTATGCATGGTTAGTGGATTAGAGTGTTACAAAGTTCTTTGTGGAAGTTCTATACCCCACATGGCTAGTGAATGTTGTTCTTGTGGCAAAGAAGGGTGGGAGAGTTAGGTTATGTGTAGATTACAGGGACTTAAACAAAGTTTACCCTAAGGATGATTTCCCTTTGCCTCACATAAATGTTCTAGTTAATAGTTTAACTGCTTATGCTATATACAGTTTTGTGGATGGATATACCAGGTTTAACTAGATTATGAACAAGATAGTGGATTGATTTGAAACATCCTTCATAACTAAATGGGGTACATATGCCTACCATGTAATGCCTTTTGGACTTAAAAATGTAAGTGCTACCTATTAGAGGATGGCGACTAGGATACTAGATGACTTTATTCACAAAGAAGTGGAGGTATATGTGGATGACATGATGATCAAGTCAGTTACTCGAGAAGGTCATTTTAAAGCATTGGAGAAGTTCTTCCAATAGATCAACAAGTATAATCTTTGCCTCAACTTGAAGAAATGCATCTTTGGGGTCACTTCAGGTAAGCGTTTAGGGCATGTGGTGAGCTAGAAAGGTATAGAGGTTGATCTCAAAAAAGTAAAAGTCATCAGTGAGATACCAGTACCTCAGAAGGAAAAAGAGGCTAGAGGGTTTTTAGGAAGAATTTAGTACATAAGCAAGTTCATAGACAAATTAACTTTGATTTGCAAGCCAGTATTCAAGCTATTTAAGAAGGATTAACCAATGGTCCGAAACAAGTTTATCAAAAAGCACTTAATACCACAAGGAATACTTGCTACATTCATCAGTATTAAGATTACCTCAAGCAAGAAAGCCACTGATTTTGTATTTGGCCATAGAAGATAGTTCAGTAGGGGTAATGATGGCTCAAAAGGATGACTTTAGAATTGTGTATATAGTGTACTACCTCAGCAAGAAGTTTTTTCCTTATAGATCAAAGTATAAAGAAGTTGAAAAGATCTGTTTAGCAGTCATATGGGCATCGAAGAATTTGAGACACTTTTTCCATTCTTATAGGATACAAGCTATGGATAAGTAAAACCCTCTTTGGTACTTATAAGAAACACCCTCACTTTTAGGGAAAATGGTTGATTCTCTTACAACAATTTGATATAGAATACGTTACTTGGAAGACCATTAAAGGGAGAGCAGTAGCGAAATTCCTAGATGATAAAGCTCTAGAAGGTAAAGAGATGACCTATGAATTCCCTGATGAGAACATTATGGCCATAGCGGTCATAGGTCAACAGATGTACTTCGATGGGGCATTGAGCAACAAAGAAGCGAGAGTAGGAGTAATCTTAGTCACCCCAGAAGGAAAAAAAATGCTATTAGCCAAGAAACTGAGATACAAAGCCATAAATAACAAAGCCAAATATGAAGCTTGCATCTTTGGGTTGGAAAGCCTAGTCTGTAGGGGCAAAGTTCGTAGACGTGTTTGGAGATTAATCTTTGCTAGCCTATCAGGTGAAAGGTGAATGGTTAGTGAAGAAAGAGCGATTATTACCCTATTCAAGTGTTTGAAAGCCTTGGGTAACCAATTTGAGTTTTGTACCTTTGGGTATATTCCTAGAGAAGAAACTCAACTAGCAAATGCCTTAGACACCTTGGCATCAATATGGGACAACCCAAAAGGGGTTAGTATAAATCTTGTGCTAATTTCAAGTGCTGATAGGCCGTGTTTTGAAGATGAGCAGATTACAGATATCGAGGTGGATGATGGAAAACCTTGATACTATGACATCCAAATCTATTTGGAAAAGTTAGCATTTCTTGAGGAAGCTACCAAAAAGGAGCAAAGGATAATCCGTAAGTTGTTAACCCAAATTCATTACTATAGGAGGAATGCTTTATAAGAGACAACCTGATGGAAACCAGTTAAGGTGTTTGGGTGAAAAGGAGGCAAGAAGGGTAAGGGAAGAAGTACATATGGGAGTATATAGAGCCTATATGAATGGTTTAACCTTAAAAAAGAAAATCATGCATCAAGGATTCTTTTGGCTTGTAATGGATGCCGATTATTCTAAGTATGTTAGAGAGTGTCAACTATGCCAGTAGTATGCAGAGTTGAGACATTTACCTTATGTCCCCATGGCTATTCACTGCATGGGGTATAGACATTAGAAGTATGATTCATCCGCCTACTTTGAATGGGCGTAGGTTCATTATAGTGGCCTTTGACTACTTTACCAAATGGGTAGAAGCAGAATCTTTCAAAAAGGTAGATGCAAGGGACATGGATAAGTTCATCTAAAGGAATTTGATATGTAGATATAGTTTATCCCTTCACATAGTGTCTAACAATGGGTCACAGTCCTCTGGTGAAACCAAGTAGATGCTCATTAAGTATGGGGTTCAACACCATAAGTTTTCTCTTTATAGACCTTAAGCAAATGAAGCAGTCAGAGTGGCTAATAAGAATGTCAAAAGAATTCTGGCTAAGATGGTTCAAACTTATAATGATTGGGCCGATAAGTTACTTTTTGCACTATGGGGTTATAGGACCATAGCCAGAACTTCGATAGGAGCCACTCCATTTTCTTTGGTTTATGGGACAAAAGCAGTATTGCTAGTAGAAATCAAGCATCAATCTTTGAGGGTAGTCTTATAGGCAGAATTACCAAAAGCAGAATGGGCTAGATAGAGGTTGTCATAGCTTAACCTACAAGATAAGGATAGGATGCAGGCATATTATCACAATCAGATTTATCAAAAGAGACTAGCTCATTTGTTTAAGAAGAAGGTTAAAAAGCACCCTTTAAAAAAGGGAGATCTGGTATTCAAATAAAAGAGGCCTTGAATCCAAGATATCTAAGGCAAGTTTAAGCCCACATGGGAAGGACCTTTTATGCTTAAGAAGTTATTATCCAAGGGAGCTGTCATTTTATCAAACAATGCTGGCAATAAGTTTAGAGAATTGATGAATATAGACAGATTGAAAAGGTTATATGGCTAAGACTAAAAAGAGAAGAAGAAGAGAACAAATGCCCTGCAGGTCAAAAATTGAAAAATGGTAGCCTTGCTAAAATTGGGTGCCTTGTTAGGGTGAAAATTGAAAAACGGCACCTTGGATAAAAATTAAAGGCCGAGAGAAAATAATCAATTAAGAAAACCCGAGAGGGCTAATTGATGGCAGGAGTCATAATGCTTTTAAATTTTCATTTCGAGATTAAATAATGTGTCATTAGGATAATATCAAATGCTAATCATATGTACTAAAATAAAAAAGAAATAGCATACATGTATTCATAATGTCATAAATGTATCTGAAAGTAACATATCCTTTTGAGATGTTCAAAATTAAAAGGGTTAATAAAACCTAAAACATAATCCATGATAGTATTTGATCTAGTCTATCTGTACCACATCTCTCTCCGTATCTAGGTGACTAAGATGATATAACCTATTGTCGATTGCTGGACTCGTGACCCATTACTTGTATGAGGCAAAAGTGGTGAAGTCACATATGTTGATCTCATAAATAGTAGTCCTCATAGGGAGTCGAGTCCAAATCCTCTAATGATACTCTGATAGGAAAGGAATATTTAGAATACCATCTCAAAATCCTAGTAGACACCTATTGATACCTTGTCAATCCCTAAATTGACAAGCACAGAGGGTGATGACATAAAGGTAGCTCGATGCAATTTTGACAGAAAGACACACCCAAATGCTTTATCTCAGACTACAAAAGTGATGGATAGCCAAGTGCACCTAAACATGATATCGTCATCTGTCAATCAAGCCATCCAATTAACTCCCTCCTAGATTGAATCAAACCCACGCTATAGGTGTTTGAGTATGACATATCTCATAGGGTAAGTGCCCTTGGCTCTAACTAGATGGGGAAGCTCTAATAATAGCTTCAACTTCTTATGAAGCCATGTCTAAAAAAAGCCCCTGGGGTGACTTGGATTTATCTCAAGCAAAAATAAGGCAAGAAAATACATGAAAATCTAAAAAGGCACATTTTTCAATAAGAAAAGCTAGTACAAAAACCCATAAATGGTGTATTACCTTTAAAATAAGGACGTACCTAAAGCAGCATGGGATTACCAATGAGACAGGAGTGAGGATTATGGTGAACATCATCTAAACCAATGATGATCTTTGCTAAAATTAGAGGAATGGGATTGTACCCTCTTCGTATGCTGTCCATAATACTAAATAGTGCATAGTCCCTAATCATCAAGTCATCAGTGTGCATTAATAAGCATCGAACAAAATAGCAAAGTAAAATGATAGCAGACAAAAAAGTGGGCATGTCATCAAAGTCATCCAAAACGTCTATCAGAGCCTCTAAAGATAAGGTCCTTCCATCAGGTACTAAACCCCTAGCCTCAAAAGGAAGGATGCTAAGGGCACGGGCCACCTCCCTAGGATAATTGGGAACGAAGGAAGGTAGACATGGCCGGGTACCGACGATAAACCTAGCACTAACTATCTCAGCAAATTCCTCTGGTAAAGGGCATAACTCTTAATGTGTAAGCCTAAACACATGGATCCTCAGGTCCCAATACCAGGAAGTAGTAAAAATCATATTTCTATTAATAAATACTCTTATCAGAAACCTCAAGTTGGAATATGAAGCCAAAAAAGGGTCTTTCCAGGTTCTTATGTTATCCAATAACTGGTACAACTTTGCAAATGCAGAGTCAGGATAATAGGAATTTTCTAATGTTCTAAGTGTAATAATAACAATGAAAAATAAATAATTGAAAGAAAAATAACCAAAAAGGAAAATAAATAGAGAAAGGGAAGAAAGAGAAAATACCTAGTATAAGCTTTTTTGGGGAAGGGAGATGTCAAAGGCATAAAAACCAAGGAAAGTTTGCATTGTTTATAGAAAAAAGGATGACAAACAGTTGTTCCCCAAGAAGCGAGCCATGGCCAGCTCATCTATCACCTCTTGATAACCAAAATATATTTTTCTACGTGTCCCATGCATTGTACATACATATTGTTTTATTTTCCTTTGCTTTTATTTTTTATAGGGAATCGAAAAGTTTCATGGCCAAGAAAAATGATTTTGGAAGGTTTTGGACACAAAAGTCCAAAAATTCAAAAGGCAATATAAATTTGTGGAAGTATTATGGGTTTCTAGCAAATATGTATGACTAAAATAAACAATACATGTATGTAAATATGTAAATAAGATGAAATAATGTCAAACATGTGTGATAAGGATGAAAATAATGTGCTTTTATGTAAATAAAGGATTAAAAATGAAGAAATAAAATTAAAAAGAAAGCAAAAAAAGGGCAAAAAAGTCAAAAATAGTGACAGACGGGATGTACTATACGTCCATATGTTGCTAGCGATAGACAGGCTGCTCGTCTATCACTAAAAAATTTGAAAATAAAAGTTTTATCTTTTTTTTCCTCCTCACTTCTCTCAAAACCACCTGATATGAGCTTGAAAAGCTAATAAATATTGAGTTTTTATGTGTAGTTTGTTTAGAATAGTGTTTATTATTTTGGTATTTTATCTATATTTTGTTGCTTTTATGTATTTTGTGTGCTTGTGGATGTTTTGCTTGTTTTTTAAGAGAAAGGAAATGATTTGGGGCTTAAAGGAGATCATTCGGGGAAGAAGGTGAGGAATTAGGGCTACAAGGGCATTGTCACTAGGGCGACAATGCAATGTGAGGTTGAGACAGCTAACGGAGCAAGCCAAGCCTGGGAGTGTCTTGTCTCGAGCGCGATGGATGGCGGCTGAGGAAGTTGAATTTGAAGAGGCGCACTTTTCATCAACAATTGCAACTTTGGTGAAGAGTAATTTTTGAAGTGACATCTCTTTTAGAGATACATATATATATATCAACACTACAAAAAAAACACAAAATAGCCAGGAACAAAGTCCTCGCTAAATGATACTTTTTTGTAGCTAAATCTATTTAGTGAGGATTTAGCGAGGAAAAAATTTTTGTAACGAAAGTTGTCCTAGCAGAATTTGGCGAGGACAAATGTCATCGCTATATTTTAGCGAGGATAGAATGTTGTCGCTAATGATTAATTCCTCTCTAAAATTTAGCATGCACTTTTCCAACCAATATTTTTATCGCAAAATTTAATCCTTGCTAAATGCTAGCATGAATTTTGTAACGACATTTTTGTTACTAAATATTTTGCGAGGAGATTATTTTTGTCACAGTTTTACTCATTTTTCTCTATCTCATGATCATTTGGCGATAAAATATCCGTTGCTAAATGCTCACTATTAAATTCTCGCAAAATTAGCTTGAATTTTGTTAAAGCTAAATTGTAGCAAAATTAGGTTGAATTTTTTTATAGCTACTTTGTAGCTAATTAGCAATTGTCTGAACATAATAATTTCTTACTAAATTAAAATTACTTTTGCTTAAATTAATATAAAAATTTTACTATTTTAAAAATAAACCACAAAAATCGATATCATTGTTAATTGCATATCAAAAATAGCTATTTACAAATGCATATCATTGTTAATTGCATATCAAAAAGAACGTATATATATATAGCAATGATCAATGATATCCAAGATGCCCTAAAATACACTAACAATTATAATGTCAGTGGTATCTATAATCTTGTGGATGGATCATGTTGTGAAGCACTTGAGCCATTAATCTAGTTCAGTACGAGATGAGAGTAGATGCAACTGCTCCTCAATCCGCTGTTGGAAAAGTTGTTGTTGCATATCCATCTGCTGTTGGATTTGTTGAACTCGCTGCTCCACTTGCTGATCAATCTCCTGTTCAAGCTTAGCACGAATCTCAACTTAAAGCTCGGTCCACATAATTGACAAACACTGCTCAAACTTTTCCTCCATCACTCTTGTACTGTGTGCTTCAAAAGCAAAACGAGAGCGAGATGAACAAGCCTCTGCATAGTACTGAGTCACTGTAGCTCCAAGTCCATATACTCGTCCTCCCTGTGCACCCCCTACTGCATCCAAGTATATTTGATTCTCATCAACATTTTCACCTTCACTTTGGGATCTCTCTTGCCTAAGTTGTATGATTATGTCCTGAAATTTTATATTACAAATTAGAAGTAAGATTAGTAAATTCTTCTTGCATAAAATGACAATACATAGATTCACATCTACAATTAATCATCACTTACATATATCACACTGCATCTATTATTAACAAAAGAATTTCCATCATTCTTTTTTGTATGGGTGTACAAGAAGATTTCACAAGCAGTGGGCCATCGTTGTTTCTTCTTAGCCTAAATAGAGTATAACTAAAATTAGAAAAATAGATTTAGGTGTTTTCGAAAATTTTCAAATATTTTTGCCATTTTTATGCTCTAAAACAACTTATATAAAACAATTCATTTATTATTGTAAAGAAAAGAGCTCCACTTACCAAACGTTTCATATGAACTACAAGGGAGATAGACCCTCTAACATGGCATGATAATGCAACACCATTTTCGTCACCATAACGTTGATTTTTTGAATTTTGTTTTGATCTCTTGACGATATCTGGTTGGCCCCATATCTCTATCCATGAATTCCAGATAGACTATGGTACATAAGCTGGAAGATTATTTTTCTTTTTCATCTTAGAGATAAAATCACCATATCTAATGGCTGCCTTTTTCTAAAAAGCAAATTTGACCAATGCATCTTTTAATGGGTCCCAAGAGAAAAATTTCTACATTGATATTTAAAAGTAAATTCCATAATTAAAAGAAATACAAAAACTATAGATGTAATTATGTGTAGGTACTTCCTATGTGTAGGTAATTAAAAGAAATATAAAGAATGTAGATATAATTCAAAATGATAATGGTTTACCTTAAACTATTCAAAATACACATCCTTAGTCTCTTGACTGACAGTTGACCAACGTGATCCTCCTCCTTCTAACCTTCCCTCAAAAATCCTACGTAACTTTCGAGAACGCTTGCTGCTTGGCTCTAAAAATCTTAATAGAATAAAAATAAATAAATACATCAATACTATTAGCAAAGAACAATTAATATAAACAAGAAATAGTTGGCTATATAAATAGACCGTTTGTAATTTTTCCTTAATAATCAATAATGAAATAATTAAATTTTTAATTCTCACTTTCCATCTTGAATAGTGACTTGTATCTTTTCAGACTCATCAAGGACAATTTCTTCAGGAATCGGGGTTCCATCATCATAACCATTATCAGCAATGTTATGTAAATCTCCACTATCTTTTGTAGAATCAATTGTTGGGGTTATAGGTGGAGGAGATGGATCTCTTTTTGCTATCGGTGGCTGGGTTATAGGTGGAGGAGATGCATCTCTATTTGCTATCGGTAGCTGGGCTATAGATGGAGGAGATACATCTCTATTTGCTATCGATGGCTCTACTATTGGAGGTTGTTGATGTGCAATTGATGAAGGTGTTTGTACTGATCATTGTCCCTCTCCTACTTTCTTTGCAAGTGCTATATTGAAAGGATTATACCATACATTAACCCCACGAACCAATGCTACTCGGACGAACTTCCTTTTTGACATATCTATAATAAATGCAATTGATGAAGGTGTTTGCACTTATCGTTGTCTCTCTCCACCTCTTCTAGCTTTTAACCTTTTCATGGCCTTTCTCCTTTTTCTTTTCTTCTTCTTACACCAATTAATTGACCAATTAAAATCTCAACATATGGAAATATATATCACAAGTGTACGCATACTTATTACAAGAAATATTTATTGTACAATTGAAATTGAAAAGAAATAGATGTTAAAAAGGGAATTCTAAGCTACAATTGAAATGTTATATATAGAAAAAAATAAAAGCACATTAGCATAGGAATAGAAAAAAATTGTTATTTGGGTACCTTAAATACCTAATATATATGTATATGACCCTTCAAGCTTTCTTCATTTACAAAACTTCAATTCTCGTATATAAAAATTCCAGCTTTTATCAAAGACATTACATGTAGTTGAGTTCTTGTTTTCCATTAAAGCAAAGTTAATAGCAAGGAAAAAAATAAAAGAGCAAGCCATTATAAGAAAACGCGCAGCATTTATAAAAGAAATTACATGGTTCGGTTTTCCTATTTTGGTCATTACAAGAGAAATTAATTAAAAATAACACAATTAATATTAGTTCTTGTTCACTTGATGCATATAAGAAAAGAAGTTGAAATTTAATAAAGAGAATGTACTTACATTTTCATTTGTCATACTAAAGTGATCATTAAAATTAAATCAAACATTTAGAAAACAAGAAAATAAATATAAGAGAATAAGATTGGCTAAATTTCAAACTAAATCAAACATTAAAACTAAATCAAACATTTCAAATAATTCAGACAAGAAATGAAAACATAAATCATCAACAGACATAAAAAAAAGAAAATTAAAAATTTCAGCAATTAAGAATCAAAAGTTCCAGCAATAAAAAATTCCAGGTATACAAGAAAATAGAGAACATAGTAGAGAGACTAAGAAGAAGTGAAGTGATGAAAAGAAAAAAAGATACAGACTGGCAGAAGTGATTAAAAGAAAAAGAAAAAAAAGAAAGATGGCAGATGGCATTCTAAAATATAGATAGTATTTAAATATAATATTAACTATTCTTTCTAGGTATACAGAAATAGTCTTTCTAGGTGATGAAAAGAAAAAGGAAAAAAAAAAGAAAGATGGCAGTAGTGCCCATTACTCACCTCTTTTCTGTATGTAGAAGCATCCACTGCACTTACTACCAGGTATAATTAAATTCGAGTGCAGGTTTCTTATAAAAAGGACCAATTGAATGTATCCATCTCTATTACTAGAACTAGCCAAAGTATTCACTACAAGCATGGAAAAGTTAAAACTAATTTTGAGGAAGACAAAATCTAGAACTATCAAAAATAACTAATTTCTTCATATCAGTTGCATCAGAAAATAGAGCAGCAAGGAAAGCAACTGAAATTATAAAATCAACAAGAAAATAACAAATTCACTGTAATTCACACACAACAGATGTCATAGAACGATGTTACTATTATTTCAAACCTTCAACTTCAGACATATCAGTGCAAGCTACTATACAACTATGATTTCAAAAGCTGCTTAACCAAAAAAATAAACCTAATCAGAGGTTGAAACAAATTGAAAATACATCTTTGTTACCATAGCTAAATTAAATGATATATAGACCGTTAGAATCTATTACTCATTAACTCATTTAATAGAGCATAATGAGATTCTGCACTAATTCCCTAAGCTCTTTAAATATACATATCTTTTATCTATTTCTCTCTCACTATACTATTATTATTATAGTATTTTCCAATTTGGAGTATTTAATTTTTGAGGAAATTATTGTCAGAGCAGTTTCCACATGCAGGTGGGCAGTTTTCTATGGGTAATGCTATTCATCAGCACTCTTAGAAGAATCCCATTAGTCCATAACACAATTGATGAGTTCCTTCCACCTTTACTTTCCAATCAGATCTAGCACCGAAGTTAAGGGTCAGCAGTGATGCAGCATACAAATACATAGGCAATTCCATGGGTAGCAGAGCAAAATAGATTAAAGTGCAAAATGAAACTTGTTACATTTAGAAATCTACAAGCAAACTTTAACAAACAAATTTATCTATTTTTCTGATTATATGCTATGTAAAGCCAATTATTTAGAAACTTGTGCTGAGATGTCGATGAAAATATCCAGGATATGATCACAGCTTATGCAACTAATCAGATATGTGACATTGTATATCAATAAAAGTGAATAAGATTATGAGAAACTAAAACAACCAAAAGGTGCATAGTAATGGCTAATCCAAATTAACAAATTCATACTTCCAAATTTACATGGTTTACAATCTCATAATTTCCATTCCAACCGCATTCTTTTGAGGGGAAAGTAATTATCAAATGAAGGAACTTAATTATTAAATCATAAAGTTAAAAATCATATTAATCATCAAGAGAATTATAAAATATACCTTGTATCCAATGTCATGTCCAACAATTTCTCCTATTTTATAAGAGATTCTTTCGGCAACTACAGATGAAATTCACCAAAAGCTCAGAACTAATAAAATGTAGAAACAAAAGGTAAACATAGCAGATCTCTAAAGGAAAATTTATTTTGGCAAACAATAGTAACGATAGCCACAACTTTGCACACTTAACAAGCAACACGCACCTGATGTGGCTGAGATATGACGAGGTTGCGTGCAGACTATCCTGCAGTAATATGTCTTGATTATGGGTATTTCTTTTATTCATCATCAAATTCACATAAAGTTTTTTCATTAAACTTTACATACAAAATAATGCAAAAATCGAGGAAAAGCATAAGAAAGTGACAGTAGGCACATACCTAGGAATGGAAACATGAAAACCCAAGCTACATTCCAACAAAAACTCAAGCAAACTATGTGCAAGAGGCGAAATACAGATGAGAAACAGTAAAAGTAAATAAAGAATTTTGGCTCACGACTATTCATAAACCATCATCAACCTCACAACCTAAAAATTCAAAAGAAATGAAAAATCAACCTCATGACCTAAATAAAGAATTTTGGCTCACAAATCCCATCCAAATTCAAAAATCAATAGATTACTGGTTACAAAAAAAATCGAGAGGGAGTGAGAGAGAGAAACCAACCTCACTAAACTCCAATGACGAGAGAAAGAGAAAAATAAAGAGAGGGGGAGAAAGAGGACGGTAGCACAAGAGGGATGAAGCTTTTAGGGATTTAGGAAAAATAAATCCCGCTAATACTTTTGACATCCCGCTAAAAAATTTGGAGAATTAGCTTGGGACATAGGTCTCGCAAATTTGGCGAGAAACTTTTTCGTCGCAATTTAGTTTATTTATTATATAATTAATAATAAATATTATTACTAAATATAAACATAATAATTTCATTTCATTTCATTAATTTAAATAATATTAATCTAATTTATTTAAATTTTTCTAAGAAATAAATTTATTAAATTAAATGGTTTGACTAAATGTAAATGAATTTTAAATATTTAGAATTAAAATTATAAAAAATAGTTAAGACATATTTCTAACTAATTACCCAATTTTTTTTTTGAAAAACAATCCTAACAAAATTAGTTAGCCTAAATGCTGGGCTCATTAAATATAAATAAAATTTTAATATTAAGAATCAAAATTTTATAATTAAAAATAATTAGAATTAATTAATTAATTTTTGTTAGAGGTAACTATTCTATTTAATTTTGTTATGCTCTAACCTAAGATAAATTAGCCATTTGTGAGAAATCATGTCCTTACTAATTACTTCACATCCAAATCAAATGGGCATAAGCGAGGAGTAGTATTCTCGGTAAGTAGTGAGGACTATTTCTCTCGCTAATTAGCGACAACGTTAGTCGTAGCTAAATTAGCGAGAAATAATTTTCTCGTTACTCACTTCACATGCCACAAGAATTAGGAATTAGCGAGGAAACGTTTCCTCGCTAAATTTTCGAGAAATCTTGTCCTCGCTAATTACGTCACATCCACATCAAATGGAAATTAGCGAGGACTACTGTTCTCGCTAAGTAGTGAGGACTATTTCTCTCGCTAATTAGCGAGAAAGATAGTCGTAGCTAAATTAGCAAGAAATAATTTTCTCGCTACTCACTTCACATGCCATAAGAATTAGGAATTAGCGAGGAAATGTTTCCTTGCTAAATTTGCGGGAAATCATGTCCTCGCTAATTACTTCACATCCACATCAAATGGGCATTAGCGAGGACTACTGTTCTCGCTAAGTAGTGAGTGCTGTTTCTCTCGCTAATTAGCGAGAAAGTTAGTCATAGCTAAATTAGTGAGAAATAATTTCCTCGCTACTCACTTCACATGCCATAAGAATTAGGAATTAGCGTGGAAATGTTTCCTCGCTAAATTTGCTAGAAATCATGTCCTCGCTAATTACTTCACATCCACATCAAATGGGCATTAGCGAGGACTACTGTTCTCGCTAAGTAGTGAGGATTGTTTCTCTCGCTAATTAGCGAGAAATTTAGTTGTAGCTAAATTAGCGGGAAATAATTTCCTCGCTACTCATTTCACATGCCACAAGAATTAGGAATTAGCGAGGAAACATTTCCTCGATAAATTTGCGAGAAATCATGTCCTCGCTAATTACTTCACATCGACATCAAATGGGCATTAGCGAGGCGTAATATTCTCGCTAAGTATTGAGGACTATTTCTCTCGCTAATTAACGAGAATGTTAGTCGTAGCTAAATTAGGGAGAAATCATTTCCTCGCTACTCACTTCACATGTCATATGAATAGTAATTTTAGCGAGGAAAAATGTTCTTGCTAAATTAGTGAGAAATAACATCCTTGCTAATTACTTCACATTCCATATCAAATTGGAATCAGCAACGAGTAATGTTCTCGCTAAATTAGTGAGCATAAAATGTTTCACTAATTAGTTCACAAATAACATGTCTACCAAATCGAAAATTAGCGAGGACTATTTCTATCACTGATTAGCGTGGAATTTTTGTTCCATGCTAAATTAATTAGTTTGCTTGAATGTTGTGCTCGCCAAATTCTCGCTAAAGTTTACGCCAGAATTTAGGCGTCTAAATTAAAGACAAATTATCGATGTTCTCGCTAAATTGTTGCAAAATGTATTTTCATTTGCATCCCAACAAACATTTGTGACAAAATACATTTGTCGTCGCAATTCTGTCGCTATATCAGTGATTTAGCAATGATTTTTCTTGTACTCACTAAATTTTGTCTCTATTTTGTAATTTTCTTGTAGTGCAAGTTGAACATAATTTAAAATGAGGAATTTTGGATTTTGATTTTGTGATCTAAAGAACAATAGTATTTTAGTACGTAGTTTAATTTCCATGATTTGAAAAAGAAGGCAAGCAAGCGAGAAGATACCTTTTGTGAAGGGAAAAGGGTTGAGAGACCCCCTTCTTCTATTTCTTAATTTTATTTCTTCCTTGTAATCTTAAAATGGATGTTATTTTAGTATTTGATTATATATGAACAACTACTATTTTCCATTTACATTAATCTTTAAATGTAGAATTTGTTATTAATATTTTATTAGTATCATAATAAGTTAAGGAAAATGACCTTAGATAACAATTCCTTTTTTGAAAATCATCATAATGGTCATAAATAAGAGAGTTAGCGAGAGCAACATCTTATTGATAGTTAATAGGAAATTCCTTATCTTAGCATAGTTTGAGAGATCACATGTTGAGATAATTACTATAGGTTGGTGAATAATCTTAAAATGAGTTATTAGAATCAACTAATTCATTAACGAAAGTTGAGAATTAGCACTTTAACTGCATGTTTTAAGCATTCTAATTCATGTCGAGAGAGTGGATTAGAAATATATTCCAACATGGCTTACTAATAAGATTAAAGCATGTTAATTGAAACAATGGTATCGAATGCATGATCATTAGATTTGATTATATTTATTGTCTTCTTTGATTATATTTATTTAAGATTTAATTAGCTTACATAATAGAGTAGTTTAGAATTAATTTCCACTTATAAACGTCGTAAACAAGATTAAAATTGAGTAGTAATTGTGAGTAATTCTAATTAACTTTCCTTGTGGGATCGATATCTGAAGTACTATAACTGGTACACCGTATACTTGTGATATTAAGCTTTTAGAAAAATATAACAAGTTTTTGGCGCCGTTGCCGGGGACTATTTGATTTAATTATTGCATTATGAATCTTGATTTAAGATTTTGGATTACGATAATTAATTTGTTTTTGTTTGTTTGTTTTATTGTGTAATTTCAGGATTTGACAGTTCATGCCTCGTACAAGGAGTTCACAAGAAGAACTTGAACCATTGAATCTGGAGATAGAGAGATTTATTTCGAGTAACTGCAAATCCAACAAGAAGAAGAATAGGATTAGGAGATTGACCATTGTTGATAAAGAGAATCCACTGCGATTGATGGATTTTAGCACACCAGGATTGAGTGGTGCTCAGTAAGGGGTGGTAAGACCAACGGTAAACACAAATCAATTTGAGATTAACCCATCACTTTTACAAATGATTCAAAACATCATTCAATTTTATGGTTTGGTAAATGAGGATCCCAATGCTCATTTGACAAATTTCTTAGATATATGTGATATCTTTAAAATAAATGGGATTTTGGCGGATGCAATTATGCTTAGGCTTTTTCCTTTTACATTGAAGGACAAAGCAAAGGCTTGGTTGAATTCCCAAACTAGAGGTTCTATAACAACTTGGGATCAGTTAGCCCAAGCATTTTTATCAAAGTATTTTTCCCAAGCCAAAATTGCCAATATTATAAAGGATATCACTACATTTGTTCAATATGATACTGAACCTTTGTATGAAGCATAGGAGAGATTTAAAGAATTGCAGAGAAGTTGACCACACCATAATCTTCCAGGGGAGTTGCTGATGCAAATGTTCTATAACGGAGTGAATCCAACTACTAGAGGTACAATCGATATGGCAGCTGTTGGATCTCTTACAAGGATGACAACGGATTCTAAGTTTGAATTATTGGAGGGAATTTCAATGAACAAATACATGTGACCAGCTGAAAGAGAAAGAGAGTCAACTTTCTCAAATGTGAGGGGAGTTCATTCAATAGATTCAGTTATAGCTTTACAAGCTCAAGTTGAGAAGTTGACATAGAAAATTAATAGCCTAGGTATGAGAAGTAATCCACAAAGTAGGTGTAAAATATATGGACAATTAGGTCATGGTAGTGAGGGGTGTAATTTGGGTATGGCTAGTACTAAAGAACAAGTGAGTTTCATCTAAGGGCAAGGACGAGGAAACCCATATTCTAACACTTATAACCCCGGTTGGAGGAACCATCCGAATTTTTCTTTGGGTAATATTAGCAACTAAAATAGGGCTGTAGGGTTTTAACAACCTCAAGATAGGTTTGGAGCCTTAAAAGTTAAGATGGATAGGTTTTTAAATGGCATTAATATGAAGTTTAGTGCTCAAGTGGAGGCCCAGAAGAGGATGGAAAATAAGTTTGATCAAATAACAAAGAATCAAGCCTCTTCAATTCAAAATTTGGAAGTTCAGTTAGGGAAAATTGCCAAGGCTCTTCTGTCATACTTACAAGAAAATTTACCAAGTAATATGGAGGACAACCCGAGAGAACATTTAAAGGAAATAAATTTGAGGTCAGGGAAATATTACACTAGTGAATTTGTTTTCACTAACAAGTTTGGTAATGTGTGGGAAAATAATAAGCAGGATGAGGGAGCCACTACCATCGAGAATGAAGTAGCTATTGCGAGCGCGCCAGTTACAGCAGAACAACCTTCTATCGTGAGCGCAACAAATGGGGTTGCACAAGAAAAAATTCCAAAAGTTTTTCAACCTAAACCACCATTTCCACAACGATTGAAGCAGGAAAACCAAGATAAGCAACTTCAATCTTTTATTGATAAATTGAAGCATGTGCATATAAATTTAAACTTTGTGGAGGCTATAACACAAATTCCTAATTATGCAAAGTTTCTAAAAGATCTAATTGCTAGGAAAAGAAGTTGGGAAGATGTATCTACCATTGAATTGACTGAGGCATGTAGTTCTATTATCACAAATAACTTGCCTACTAAGCTGAAAGATAATGGTAGCTTTACAATTCCATGCATTTTAGGGGATATTGAGTTTCCTAAGTATTTATGTGATTTGGGAGCAAGCATTAACCTTATGCCATTATCTATTTTCAAAAAGTTAGGATTAGATTATGTTAAACCTACTTTAATGGTTTTACAACTAGCTAACCAATCAATTAAAAAACCATATGGCATAGTGGAAGATGTGTTAGTTAAAGTTGATAAATTTATTTTGCCTGCTGATTTTGTTATCCTAGATTTTACTTATGATGTGAAGTGCCCATTGATATTAGGGAGACCTTTCATGAGAACTGGTCGGGCGTTGGTTGATGTCTATGAGGGTTCTTTAATTTTAAGAGTGGGGGATGATAGTGTAGAATATCGCATGGATAGGGCATTAAGATACCCCATAGATGAAAATATATCCATGAAAATAGATGCCATTGATAGTTTTGTTGTAGCATTTTTTAATGAAGCAGGTCAAGATGAGGTGATTATTGAGGAAGAAGTTAGTAGAGAGGAAGAACAAGAGGGTGCAAGGCCAGAAAGCTTATATCGAAATGATGCACCTATTCCACCTTTAATAGTAAGTCCTCCTGCGGTAGAGTTGAAAGAACTATCCAGTCATTTGAGGTATACATTTCTTGGTTTAAATCATACTTTACCTATCATAGTGTTTAGTAAACTTACTAGTAATCAGGAAGCTTTGCTAGTAAAGGTAGTTAGAAAGAGAATAAAGAGCATAGGTTGGCAAATTTTAGATTTAAAAGGAATTAGTCCTAACATTTTCATGCATAGGATTAATATGATAGATGATTGTCAACCTAAGGCAGATAGGCAAAGGAAACTTAACTTGAATATGAAGGAGGTAGTTAAGAAAGAGGTCATAAAATTGTGCTAGATGCTGGGATTATCTATCCAATTATAGATAGTGCTTGGGTGAGCCCGATACATTGTGTACCTAAGAAAAGAGGCATGACGGTAGTTAGGCATGAGAGTGGGGAAATGATTCCTACTAGAACCACCATAAGTTGGAGGGCTTATATTGACTATAGAAAGTTAAATTCAGCCACTAGGAAGGATCACTTTCCTTTACCCTTCATTGATCAAATTTTGGAAAGGGTAGCTAGGCATTCTCATTATTGCTTTTTGGATGGGTATTCGGGATATTTCCAAATTTTTATATACCCTAGTGACCAGGAAAATACTACTTTTACTTGTCCATATGGAACTTTTGCCTATAGACGTATGGCTTTTGGTTTATGTAATGCACCTGCAAGTTTTCAAAGGTGCATGACCTCTATCTTTGGGGATATGATTGAGAGCATCATAGAAGTTTTCATGGATGATTTTTCTGTTTATGGAGACTCATTTGAGATGTGTTTAAATAATTTAGATAAAGTGTTGGCTAGGTGTGAGGAGACTAACCTAGTGCTTATTTGGGAAAAGTGTCACTTAATGGTTGAAGAGGGTATAGTTCTTGGTCATAAGATTTCCAGTAGAGGCATTGAAGTAGATAGAACAAAGGTTGAATTGATTGAGAAGTTACCTCCACCAACTACACTTAAGGGCATTAGATAATTTTTAGGTCATGTTGGTTTTTATAAACGATTCATTAAGGATTTTTCACTAATAGCTAAACCTTTAACTAATTTGTTGGTTAAAGAAGTGCCTTTTGAATTTTTTGATGAATGTATGCATGCTTTTAATTCATTAAAGGAAGCCCTTACAAGTGCACCTTTAATCACTTCTCCTAATTGGGAGCTACCTTTTGAGATTATGTGCGATGCAAGTGACTTAGTAGTAGGTTGTGTGTTGGGTCAAAGAATTGGTAAGCATTTGCGTGTGATTTACTATGCCAGTCATACATTATCACTGCCTCAAGTGAATTATACTACCATAGAAAAAGAGATGTTGGCTATTGTTTATGCATGTGATAAGTTTAGGTCTTATTTATTAGGATCTAAGGTCATAATCTATACGGATCATGCGACTTTAAGATATTTGTTTGCTAAAAAAGATGCCAAACCTAGGTTGATTCATTGGGTTCTTTTATTGCAAGAATTTGATCTAGAAATTAAAGACAAGAAAGGCTCTACAAATTTAGTAGCTGATCACTTATCTCGATTAGAAAATGCTGAAGGACCACTAGGGGATAGCCATGAAATCAATGAATCTTTTTCGGATGAGTCTCTTATGTCAATAAATTATAGGCATGTGCCTTGGTTTGCAGATTTTGCTAACTTTCTTGCTGTAGGAATTATACTTTATGGATTGACATGGCAACGGAGAAAAAGCTTTTTAGTGATGTTAAAAACTATATATGGGAGGAGCCCTATTTGTTTAGAATAAGTGGGGATGGTGTCATAAGATAGTGTGTGAGTGAGGAAAAAGCTGTGGATATTTTAGCTCATTGTCATTCATCATTGTATTCGGCGCATAATGGTGGTACAAAAACTGCTTCTAGGGTGTTTGAGTGTGGTTTTTATTGGCCTACCCTATTTACTGATGCTAGGACTTTTGTAGCTAAATGTTATAAGTGTCAAAGGGCAGGTAACATAGGAAAGAGAGATGAGATGCCTTTGAATAATATTTTGAAAGTTGAGATTTTTAATGTGTGGGGAATAGACTTTATGGGTCCATTACCTATATCTTTTTGGAAATATTATATATTGGTTGGGGTAGATTATGTCTCAAAATGGGTTAAAGCTGAAGCTTTACCCACCAATGATTCAAAGGTGGTGATTAAATTTTTAAAGAAACTCTTTTCACGGTTTGGAGTGCCACGGGCTATCAAAAGTGATGGAGGTACGCATTTTATTAATCGATCTTATGCATCTTTATTGCATAAATATGGTGTCCATCATAAAGTAGCTACTCTATATCACCCACAAACCAACGGTTAAGTAGAGGTGTCCAATAGAGAACTTAAATGGATATTAGAAAAAAAATATTTCTAATTCTAGGAAGGATTGGGCGTATAAGCTCGATGATACATTATGGGCATATAGGACCGCTTTCAAAGAACCTATTGGAATGACTCCATATAGGTTAGTGTATGGGAAAGCATGTCATCTTCCTGTTGAGTTAGAGCATAGGGCATATTGGGCAATCAAGACTTTGAATTATGACATGAAAGATGCTGGTTTAAAAAAGATGTTTCCAATTAAATGAACTTGATGAATTGCGTCTTATTGCCGATGAAAATGCACGTTTATATAAGGAAAGGTCTAAGAAATGTCATGATGCTCATATTAAGTATAAACACTTTAAGATTGGAGATAAGGTTCTACTTTTAAATTCTCGATTAAATTATTTCCTAAAAAATTAAGATCTAGGTGGAGTGGACCTTTTGAAATAACTCAAGTTTTTGATCATGGATATTTAGAGCTTAAAAATAGTAAAGGATACTTGTTTAAAGCTAATGGGCATCGATGTAAGATATATTTTGATGTAGCATTACAGAGCAAAGAGGTATATTTTATCTCTTTGAAATTGACTTAGTGGTTATTCATATTTTTACTTTCTATTATTTTAATGTGGATAATTTTATTTTTCTTTTTTTCCATTTATTAACTTATTTAGAATACTTACACAGTCCTTTTTCTTTATTTTACAGGTTATTATGTATGACTTATTTGTATTTTTTATCAATTACAATTTTCTACATAAAAAAAGTTAACACATGAAGTATCTTCTTTTTCGTGAGTGTGACATGGATGTATGGGACTGATGGCAGGGTACTATCATGAGCACGAAATCATCGTCCTCGCTACTGCTGCAATGGGAGATTTGGGCTATGGTTGCTGTCGCAAGCGCGACATGCCTCACGAGCTAGGTAGGTTTGAAATTCCATGTACGATCGCAATAGTGTCGTGAGGTCGCTATAGGACATGAAATTTGAAACCCCATGGTTTTTGGCTGCCTTTTTACCTCACCTATAAATACTAAAAACCCTAACCTAAACCCTTCATCTTCCTATTTTAGCTGCTCTCCAAATTTTTTGTGTTTTGCCTTATACGTTTTTGTTCTTCTTCTCATCTTTTCTTTTTTATTTGATTTTGTAGGAGATATTTGCTTGGTTTGAGTGTTGTTTTTCTTTCTTTTTCACTTGATTTTTTTCTTTCAGTTCATTTCTCATCAAGACATTCATCATGGTTCGCACCAAATCTATGGGACGTAAGGATAAGCAACCCATAGAAGGGCCAAGTTCTCCACCGTCGGTTGTTGATTTCCTCCAGGACAGGTTTGAGTGTCCTTTTCCTATTTACACTGAGAAAGAAGGTAAAAAATTTAAATTTTTCAACATAAAAATTTATGTGGGTATGCTACACTTAGATACTACTTTGCTTAAGGTTCTAGGGCTTACTGCACAATTTAATAAATATGTCAAATATATAAAGTGGGAAAAATTTGCTACTATGACCTTGCCTGTTAGGAAGGATTGGGCAGTTGAATTTTTTGTCACCTTGGCTTATGTGGATAGTAAAAAAACTCGTTTTAAATTTAGATATCAAGGTGCTAAATTTGTCTTTGGGTTTGATGAAATGCATGCATGGTTTGGTTTTCCTTTGAATGGAAAACATTTTAATGCTAATGTATTTGATCATCGGCCTGTTTGGACTAAAATAACTGGTTTAGATGAGTTTAACAAAAAAAATGCATCCAATAGACTTATTAAGGATAATGCTCTATTTTTATTTCATAAATATCTTTGTCATGCATTATTTGGACGAGTTGAAAGCATCAAAGTTCAAACTAAAGATTTATTTGTGCTTGATTTGTTGCTATCATGTAAAACACCTTGTTCTATTAATTTTATCTTTGATGGTTTATATCATGCATCAATTGCTAAGACAAAAACGGTAGGCATATGTCACATGATTACCAAAATTATTCTAGGGTGTTTAGGAGATTTGGATAATTTTATTGTGTATGAAAATGAGCCTGTTACTTTAATGGATATCCTCTACTTGTGCAATTCTCATGTATTAGATAGAGTCACTTTGCCTCCGTAGTTTATCTCATGATTTGTGTAGGATGCTGGTCCTTATCGTGCAAAGGGCAAAGGTACAACTCCTGAATCTTCCACTGTTGCAGCATCTGGAGATTCATATGGTGATGATGATGAAGGTGTAACTGGCAATGCTAGTGACTCGAGTGCTGGACAAGGTGATATTGTTGGATTACGGCAGGTTTTGTCCCATTTAGATGGCATTGAAGCTGCAAACCAAAGTATGGCAGCACGTATGGATTCCCTAGAGACCACTGTGCAACAAATGCATAAGAGCCAAAAGAGTTTAAGCCACAAGCTGCTTTCCTTCTTCCACCATCAAAACATTCAATTCACTCATTCACGGTCGAGGTCCCCAAGTGGACCAGCTGAGTAACATTCCTTTCTCTCCTACTTTTAATTTTTATTATGTTTTTGTGCTTGTTTGTGTTTTGTGCTTATTTGTGTTGTGTGTTTTATTTTTGTGATTGTTCTCACACAATAAGGACATTGTATCCTTCAAGTGTTGGGAATGGTGTATAAATGCACTGTGTTGTCTTTTATGTTGTTTTTATAAGCATGTTAGATTTTTAGGTTGTTTTTAGTTTGCATAATCTTGGAGAGTGTTTTAGTTGATGAATGCTTGATAATATGTCATGAGATAACTTAATTGGCACAAGATTTTTTTGTCTAGTTAGCAAAATTCTTGAGGAATATCAGTGTTTATTTTACATTGACATCTCTATGTGCATAGTGAGGGTTATGATTTGGCAAAGCACTTTAGTATAGTTACTTTTTAAGTTGTTTATTTTTTTCACATGAAATATTATTATTTTGGAAAATCATTGCTTAGAGTAATTTGACCTATAGCTAAGTGACCTTTTGAGCCTTTACATTTATATATTTCTTTGTATGAGAGCCTTGATATGTCATATACTCTAGAACTTGTTTTTGGTAAATTTCAAGATTACATTTAGTATAAGTTGTGCATGAGAGATGATAAGGGCACTAGAATATAGCCAATTTAACTTGCTTAAATAGCCCACCCTTGTTGACATTAGGTAGCCAATTTTGAGCCTTGACAATTTTTTTGTTTTTGGGGAACCTACACATAATTAGCCTTAATCAAATTTTTGAACAATGAAATTTTCTTTTGGCACCCTTATGTGTAGAGGATTAGGATTACTGTGTCATTGGAGCAAATTTTTATTGAGTATTAGCATGATAAATAGTTAGCTCCCTTTACTTTTTCTAAGTCCAATGTTAAAACAAAAGCTAGTTGAAAGAAGAGAAAAAGAAAAAAAAAGCAACAAGAAAAAAAGTTAAAAAGTGATTCAAAGAAAAGAAAACTAGCACAATGAATGGATAATAGCAAGGGAGTTAGATTAGTAAGTTAAAATTTCTTGTGATCATGCTTAGTAGTTTTGAGTCTCTTTTGATATGGTGATCACTATTTTTCTGTATATATTATAAGCTACCTAACCAAATTGATCCTACCCTTACCTAAGCCAAGTTACAACCTTGATTAAGACCCTTTGATTTCATGAATTTGCTTATACTAGTAGTGGAGATATTTATACAATTACAAGCTTATGGTATGTAATGGCATATGAAAGGAAAGAGTGAAACATTAATCTTTAAACACTTGAGTGAAAAATAATTAAGTGTTTGAGTGAGAGTTACTTTAGGCAATGTTTTGTACGAAATAGTCTATACATGTGTTAAGATATCTAATCTCTTGAGTGCTTATATTCTTGTGCTTTGAAATTTCCTAATTCTCCAAATGTGCATAGGTGTTGAGTTGAATAGGCAAAGATATTGCTTGAGAATTTGCAACTTGAGACTAAGATACATAGAGATGAAGTTGTAACATGAATTTTTCCAAGTGGTCATCAATTATGAATGCAAGTTCCATTATTGTGTGAATGTTTTATATGTGTTGTTTTATGTTATTTTCTTGCATTTTGAGTTTTTGCTTGAGGACAAGCAAAAGTTCAAGTGTGGGGAATTGCTATGAGCTTGAAAAGCTCATAAATATTGAGTTTTTATGTGTATTTTTGTTTAGAATAGTATTTATTATTTCGGTATTTTATTTATATTTTGTTGCTTTTATGTGCTTGTGGATGTTTTGCTTGTTTTGTAGGAGAAAGGAAATGATTTGGGGCTTAAAGGAGATCATTTGGGGAAGAAGGTGAGGAATTAGGGCTACAAGGACATTTGTCGCGAGGGCGACAATGCAATACGAGGTCGTGACAGCTAGTGGAGCAAGCCAAGCCTGGGCGTGTCTTGTCACAAGTGCGATGGAGGGCGGATGAGGAAGTTGAATTTGAAGAGGTGCACTTTCTCATCAACAATTGCAACTTTGGTGAAGAGTCATTTTTGAAGGGACATCTATTTTAGAGATACATATATATATCAAGTTGAACATAATTTAAAATAAGGAATTTTGGATTTTGATTTTGTGATCTAAATAACAATAGTATTTTAGTACTTAGTTTGATTTCCATGACTTGAAGAAGAAGGCAAGCAAGGGAGAAGATACCTTTTGTGAAGGGAAAAGGGTTGAGAGATCCCCTTCTTCTATTTCTTGATTTTTTTTCTTCCTTGTAATCTTAAAATGGATGTTATTTTAGCATTTGATTATATATGAACAACTACTATTTTCCAGTTACATAATTAATCTTTTAATGTAGAATTTCCTATTAATATTTTATTAGTATCATTATATGTTAAGGAAAACGACCTTAGATGGCAATTCCTTTTCTGAAAATCATTATAATGGTCATAAATAAGAGAGTTGGCGAGAGCAACATCCTATTGATAGTTAATAGGAAATTCATTATCTTAGCATAGTTTGAGAGATCACATGTGGAGATAATTGCTATAGGTTGGTGAATTATCTTAAAATGAGTAATTACAATCAACTAGTTCATTAACGAGAGTTGAGAATTAGCACTTTAATTGCATGTTTTAAGCATTCTAATTCATGTCGATAGAGTGGATTAGAAATATATTCCAACTTAGCTTACTAATAAGATTAAAGCATGTTAATTGAAACAATGGTATCGAATGCATGATCATTAGATTTCATTATATTTATTGTCTTCTTTGATTATATTTATTTAAGATTTAATTAGCTTACACAATAGAGTAGTTTAGAATTAATTTCCACTTATAAACGTCGTAAACACGATTAAAATTGAGTAGTAATAGTGAGTAATTCTAATTAACATTCCTCGTGGGATCAATATCTGAAGTACTATAATTGGTACACCATATACTTGCGGTATTAAGCTTTTAGAAAAAGTATAACCATTTTCAAAACCTTAAAAGTCCTCTTTGTTTTCTTAAGCTTTATCCCTTATTTTTGGTTAGTTTTTCAAGCTGTTTGTGCCTAGATTCTCCTAGGAATGACATGCACTTTAGGGAGCAGTCTATTTTTGTTTTCTTTTGCATTTTCTTTCATCCTTATTCACATCACAAGTAAGTATTATTTAAGTTTTTTTCTGCATTTTACTTATTTATTTTGTTAGTTTAATTATGCTTTAAACCTCTTTTTGTTTTTTTAGACCTTTAGTAGTGGGTAATTTATGTGAGCATGCTGCCTTGTAGTTTAGAATTAAATATAGCTGGGAATAGCCTTTGCATATAAGCATGTAAGTTGTAAATATTTTAGCAATTAATATAGGTTTTTGTATCTCTAAAAGCATGTTGTACTTAGGATTGTAATCGCACCAGAATAGTATAAGGAAAATTTAGTTTCTTTTGCTAAATATCTTAGGTTGTATTGCTTGGCAGCCAATGATGGCCTCTAGATTGGTTTAAAACGATTCTTTTATGCAGGGAGCAGGCACATTCCTAGTCAGACTGCTACCAAATTTTTGTTAGCATTATCATAAAATATAAAATATTTATTATACCACATTTTTTATGCATGCTTGCTAGATCACCCAATGATGGGCTTAGGATGTTATACATTAATTTTTTGTGCTTAGTATGCATTTGAATATAGGTCGATTGTCTCCATCTGAGGAGGTGTGCTATAGAAATTTTGAATAATTCTAACGCACTAGTTACTTGTGACCTAAGTTAGTCACAAAAATTTAACATATAATCTTTTTTCAGGATGCCTTAAAAGACCGCACACACTACTCCAGCTCATCTTATACTTGCATACATTGTTGGGAATTATCGGTTACATGCAACTCATAGATAAGGAAAATTTAAAATTTTTAACCAATAGATCTAATCTTGCCATGAATTTACAATATATATATTAATGAGAATAAGAAAAATCACCTTTGATTTTTGTGGAACAATTGATTTTCCTTCTCATCGGATTGTCGCAAACCACAATGTCTAAAATTGAACACCTCTAATTAGTAATCCACACTAGAGAAGGATTGAATGAACCAATAATGGAGGAATACAAGGGTTGGACAAAATCCCCTTGATGGTAGCAAGGGGTTGGCGGCTAGGGTTGAGAGAGTGAGAGAGTGTTTCTTTTCTCTTAATATTCACTTAACCCTAAAATCCCTATCACTTGGATTCTTATAGTTAGGTTAACAATCCAACTTCATAATGGGATTGGGCTCTTTAAAATTGATGGAGAAACATTAAATGGGCTTCTGGAATTATTAATAATTTATTTGGGCTCTATTAAATTCAATTTAAATCATTTCATAAATGACTATGCACAAAACCCACTTCATGCATACACTTAGATTTAATCACCCAAATGAATTCCAAATCAATCCAAATTAAATATGTAGGCTCCATAACACTCATTAAATATATTTAATTTTTTTGGTCCAAGAATTAGGCCTCTAAGGCCTTCTATTAGGGTTTGGCGTGTAACCCTTCCTCTAGAGGGTTTCTACACCCAAACCAATCTTTTGGGCCTCTTTTAATTTCTTCAACGGATCAATTAATTATTATATCAGTCCTATAATAATTATAGTCCAATAATAATTAATTATGAAATATAATATTTCAATTAGGTCCATTTTACAAAATATTTCTAAAAAGTTTTAAGAATAATTTTACTTGATCATAATTAATTAAATTCTTTAATTAATTATTCTCTTATTCACTTCTCTATTCCCATAACAATATCAAATATTATTATCCTTGTCATTTTATCATTTTATCCTTTTCTCTATGTGTGTGACCCATTGGGTTCCTGTCCATATTGGCAGTAAAATATGTAATTGTGAGTTCTATTCAAAACTCACATGATTTGAACTTCTTTAAATTATTTTATCAATCCTTGTTGATATTTATGATACACTATTATACAAGTCATGATTGGCCTCTAGCTAGGCATCATAACTACCCAAATATCAGGAAAGTTAAGTGGCTTGACTATACCCTTCCATAGAAACAATTACTATGCAATTACTCCTTTCACCGCTCTTATCTCAATTAGATTCTAAGTATGGATTTCTGTCAACTCATATAAATCTAATTATGTATGTTCTATTAATTTATCCATTATTCCTAAAATTTCCTTCATGGATCCCTATCCATATTGCCAATATTACTCTAGCCAAAGATTCTCTGAACAAGGCAATTATAGAATCATGCGGGATAACTTACCATAATAAATTCGGGATGGTGAATCCTTTGTCAATCACTCAACTATCTTCAAGTAGGTCATGATATACCCAACCTCGTAACTATGTTCACCCCTAGCTGGGAGTAATCAGTTATGGAGTCAAAGTATAGCACTTATTACTTAAGATAACTTTTGTGATCTCAAGTCTAAGGATACTTGTACAACCGCTATGAAGAGATTCCTCACTGACATAGATTTAATATCCATGTGAGGATTCTCTTTACAGGTCTCTAATGAACTTGTTGTTCTAACAAGCATCCATATGTTAGCTTTGATTATCTTCCATAATCACAGTTATGAGAACCACTACTTGAACCATTAAAAAAGCATAACATGTGCTAGTCTGTCCGAATTAATAATGTCCTATCTTGTTAATTCTATGACTAGGGATATTTAGATATTAACATATTTGCATGCAATAGACAATTCACATCATTAACACTTTCATGCACTACAAGAAAATGTTAAAATAGCAACATAATAATTTTCGTTGCTAATTTAGCAACGGAATTAGAATTTCATTGCTAATTAGCAACGGAAAATTAATTTCGTTGCTAAAATTCGTTAAAATTTTTTTATTTAGCAATGAAAATAAAAATGGTTATTTTCCGTTGCTAAATATGGAGGGAAGTTTTAGCGCCAAAATATAGCAATAAAATTTAGCAATGGAATACTTATTCCGTTGCTAAATAAGGCGCCAACAGATAGTGCAAAAATTTTCAATAGCGAAAATAGCAACGGAAACCTATTTCGTTCCTAAAATAGCAACGAAAAATGAACTCCATTGCTATTTTAGCAACGAAAAATTAATTTCATTGCTATTTTAGGAACCTTAAAAATTTTTAGTTTCGAATTAGCAACGGAAACCCATTTCGATGCTAAAATAGCAACAGAAATAGATTCGATTGATATTTTGGGAACATGTAAAATTTCCATTTGCAAAAATAGCAACGAAAATTGAATTCCGTTGCTATTTTGGCAACGGAAGATGTTTCGGTTGCTATTTAGGGGAATGAAAATTTTCACTTGGGAAAATAGCAATGAAATTGAAATTCAAGGAGGTTCCTGCTTGCTATTTAGGGGACATGAAAATTTGATCTTGATGCATGGTTGATAATGAATTACAGGAGGTTCCTGGTTGGGCTTTTAAAGCATGGAAAAGGAGATTAGAGGAACATTTCAAGGAATTTTGTGGTCTCAAAAACTCCAACTCAAGTAGCAAGCCATGCACAATAATATTTCATGAGGCAGTAGCTTTCAGTGGTTAAAGATAAGAGAAGACCAAGTATACATGACATCACAACCATCAATTTTACAGATATAAGTCTATCAGACGCTCACAACCCTCCCTCAGTGGTACTTGATTCAAAAAATACCAGCTTTCTTATGTCATCTCAAAATCAAATTGCTTCAGCTGGATTTAAATTTTAGGCCCAGAATTTGCATATCAATCCTTATAATAACTTGGTTTTCCAGAGATATCATCATATTCACTGATTATAAGGTTCAGGGTCTCGTTAATTAATCAATTGTTATTGTTGTTTGTTGGTGTACTTTAATTATGAGAGTGCTTTATTTAATTAGATCAAAATAGGTAGTTTTATTAGTCATTAATTCTTTATGAACATAGCAGAAAGATGCCTCAAATTTTATTCCCGGTATGTAAACTACTAGGTTTTCGTCCTTGGCCAGCATTTCAATCTAAATTACGAAAGATCTCGAATTTAATTATTCCTTTCAACCATTATAGTTTATTATCAATTCCATTACTCCTTCCCAGTTTGTATAAGAAAATATTATATGTACAAGTATTAATAAACATGTATGGCTATTGATTCATTTATCCGACATATTGTCACTTAAAAGAAATTAAATTTGAAATATCTTATATTTTTAATTAATTATTGACTACCAAATCAATTATTTTTAGTGATTATATGACAAATTTTTGGTCATCATGCATTATACAATCATGATGATTATAACGTTTTTTTATTTGAAAGAATAATTATAAAATTTTTCGATATGAAATATAAAAATTTAAATAAAAATTAAATTATTTTTCATATACGATATTTTATGATCAGATAAATATTTTTTTAATATAACTATATATTATTAATTTGGTTTATTAATAAAAAATGAATGGTGCTAGAATTGTTGCACTGAATAATAAGGGCAAGTTGACCAAAAGATGAACAGCATTAGGTGTAGTCGTAGGTGAGCAAGCATTGCACTTAAGATTGAGCATCACATGCTTTAATCCAACGTAGGATATGTAATGACCCACGTAAGAATGGACAATGGATTTTTTTTAATACTATTTTTTAAAGATTTGTGTGTACGTGATCATCTTTTGCTTTAACCAAAACCAAATTCTCTTCTTCTTTTTCTTGATATTTCTCTTTCTGCCAACCCAATAGTCAATTGTGCCAAATTATTGTTTCATCACCATATTGGAATTAAGCCATCATGCTTTTTGTGAATCTTAATCCCATGAAGTAAAGAATATCTTCCAATTTCAGCCCCCTATTATTTATTTCTTTTTTCTATTTGAGTCTCTAGCTATAATCTATATATTAAAATGGATTTCACTTATCTGTAACGAGTGTAATACAAGAAGTCGGTGTTATGTTAAAATCTAAATAAAAAATTATTTTATATTCCTAAATGTCAATACACAATTAAATTGATGCACTACATACCGACTTTAGGATAAAATTTTCTTATTAAAATAACTATTAATTAAGAATTCAAGCATATGATAATTGAGAAATATTTTCATTAATTAAATTATTATTAGTGATGACAATCTAACAATTCTAACCACCTGAAAAAAAAAAGAATATTAACATATTGGCATCAAAAATCCCAACTGTCAAGTTAGTATGCATTGATGATTTATTAAAAAATGTAAATTTTTGTAGTTAGAGGACTCACCAGATAAAGTTTTAAAAATTTTATATAAAATTAATGATGATATGTATCAAATAAATTCAACCATTAATGATAAATAACCACATGTAATGAAAAATTATTAATGTACATTATAATAAGGTTGTGTTTTTTTATTACTATATATATATATATTCATTATTTTAACTATTTTTCGGCAG